>LR812523.1:52805993-53048493 GCA_903798195.1 Danio kyathit | reverse complement strand
GTTTGAACTTTCAACAGTGAAATTTAAACCAAACTGAACTCAACACTGAAAAATGAAAACTGGACTGACACAGTTTCAATTTACTAGAACTTCTATGTTATGCTGCTTTGACAAAATCTACATTGTAAAAGTGCTATATAAATAAACTTGAATTGAATGGTTTCAACATCTTTCGAAATTAAAAAATAAATAAATAAACAAATTGAAAATTGGTTTGGAACAAGTAAAGAGTGAGCTTATGATGACAGAATTACAATTTTGGGGTGATCTATCACTTTAAGAATCAATTTTTGTGGTAACCTTTATACATTCCGTTTTAATATTTTATGGTGAATAGAAAGTTAAAAGGATGCGCATTTATTTGAAAGAGAAATCTTTTGTAAAATAAATTTCTTTTTGATCACTTCAAAGTGTCCTTGCTGAATAAACGATAACCACTTTAGAAAATCTAGTCTTATTGACTTAAAACTTCAAAGAAGGCCTTTTTTTGCTGTAATAATAATTGTTCATTGTTAATGAAAAATTGACGCTTAACTAATGTTGACAAATGAACGTCATTAAATATTGTTACATTATTGGTTCCTCACATCAATCTGTTAGTTCAAGGATTCCAAAGCACCCCTGCTACCTTTGAAATATGGTTTACTAAAGAACAAGTTGAACTAGACTATAATATGCTGCAATATATAATAAAACCCTTAAAGTGTTCTCTTATTTTATCAGGCTGCTCTTACAGAGCATTTATTTTAACACCGTAAACCCCATAACTATACGCCACTAAAAGCCGAAGACAAATGTTCAGCACTGTGTACAGTACTATTTAGAGCTTTCTCAGTTGAAGATGAATGAAGTGAGCTTTATTTCTGTGGCCTGTGGGGAACCTGCCTTGAACACTGTAATCTTGAGCCACCAAAACACATGTATGTGTGCGTCTTGGTCACTGAAGTGAGACAATTCACCTACCATCAATCTAGTACACCGTATCAGCCTTGCTGTCCCCTTACGTTTCACCCTTTGATGTATGACACAATGGGTGCTCATTCGTCACGCTTATAACACCTACAGTAATAGAATAGAGAAGAACACAGTCAGAGGAGTGGAGAGGCGACACGGGGAGAGTTAAAATGAATTAATAGCTTGGGTAAACTGGCAAGGACAGTGACGACTCAATAAAAAGTGCTGCTAAGGAGGAATGATGGCGGCTGGAGTTTGTTTGAGTTGACTTTTAGTGGATGGTGGGGGCACGGCAGCACTGAGGGGAATATTTCTGACAGAAAGCTGAACTCCATGTAGCCCAAGCTAAGATCAGAAACTCTGCAAAGCACTGTTAATTAGCGGATAGTGTTGTACAGTGTGGGAATTACGATATCTGTTAGAAAATCAAAAGAAAAGCAAATGAAAACCGCACTCTCAATTTAAATGGTTGCAAATACAGTTGAAGACAAAATCATTAGCCATTCTGTGCAATTTTGTGAAAGTTCTATTTAAAAGATATTTTTTCCCCCCAACACATTTTTAATCGTTTTAATAACTAATTTCTCTTAACTAATTATGTTGTCTATGCCATGATGCACCCGCTTCGAATGTTTGAATCGAATGTCGAATAGACACTCAATTGAATGGGCATTATCAGTGGTTATCAGCTGATAGATATGGGCCAGTAGGGACCTTCTGCGCCTACTGGTAGGCTCAGATGACTGTTATCATCCATTCACATGGTTAATCAGCTATGCTTATAGAGAAGACTCCAGATCTAGATCTGTTTTTACATTACTGTGACGGTTGGGTTTAGGGTTGGGGCAGGGATAGATATTAATAAAATACAATTAATGGGGAAATAAAAAAAAAAATATATATATATATATATATATATATATATATATAAATAATTATCGTTACCTTGCAGCCATGTGTGCTCTATAGCTGATTAACCATGTGGATGGATGATAACAGCCTTCTGAGACTACCAGTAGGTGCAGAAGGCCCCTAGTGACCCATATCTATCAGCTGATAACGGCCATTCAATTGAGTGATAACATTCGAATCAGCTGCATGATGATAGTTATTTCGCAAGATACTAGTATTCAGCTTAAAGTGCAATTTAAAGGTTTAACCACACTGTAAAAAAAAATCCATAATTTTACGGTTTATTTCTGGCAGCTGGGGTGCCGGAAATAAACTGTAAAATAACGGCTGTTAAATTACAGAAATTTACTGTAAAATATACAGACATTAAATTAGAGAAATTTCCTTAAATTTAAATTTCTGGTAATTTTTTGTAATTCAACCTCTGTTATTTTACAGTAAATTTCTGTACTTTAACGGCCGTTATTTTACAGTTTATTTCCGGCACCCCAGCTGCCAGAAATAAACCGTAAAATTACGATTTTTTTTTTTTTTTACAGTGTAGGTTAAATAATTAGCTTAACTAGGCAAGTGGAATAATTAAGTCATTGGACAGCACACACACACAAACCTCGCTGTACAGTATACAGTATACTACGATTAATAAATGCTGTACACGTATTGTTCATAATTAGTTCATGTTAGTAAATGAACTAATGAAATCTTATTGTAAAGTGTGACCATCTAAACATAGGTGGAGCTGGGGTGGAGGAGGGTCTCCAAAAAATGTGCTGCAATCTTAAGCCGCCTTTCCACTGCACATGACATTCGAACACGACTGTTGGATTACGCCCCCTTGTGGCACTCGCACAGAATTTTCAGTTTTGTCGTGCACCATGGGAGAGAAGCTGATTCTCGCGATGTCCAAAATAAAAAAGTGCAAAAGCAAGAGCCCTTATTCTTTGTGCGTTAACCATGAATGTTAAATGAATGAATGAATACCATAAACGGACCGCTAAAACTTTGAGGAAAAATTGAGGCAACATTAAAATATAAAATTGTATTACTCATTTACTGTATGAATAGAAATGTTTTTTTTTTTTTTTTTTTTTTTTTAATATAGACTTTTTTCCTAATTCAAAAAATAACGAAAAACTATTTCTGCTTGGACAACACTGCAACACATCACATCCAGTCGGCCGGTCGCATACGGTCTAGTTGCAGGAGTTATATAATATTTAAACAGATTCTAAGCCAAATCGGATCCGAATTTTACACATACAGAGATGATTCGAACTCCATGCAGCTCCCGAACTACACTCCATTGAAAATTAATGACTTCTGGTCTGTCGCTTGTCATTTGTCGTGTGGAGTGGAAGCGCGGCTTTACAGTGTAGAACAATGAGCATTTAAAATGTTGAGGAGCCAGCTCATTGGCTGCTGTGGTGACAGCAACCAGTCTTCGCCATGTGATTAATGTGCAGCCTGCACAATCTGTGTAAAAATAAAAATAGCAATTTATAATTTATATCTTTCTAAAGTCACTTTAAGCTCCAAGTTCTAGATGATTTATTATTATTATTTTTTTTTTGTGATTACCTCTACATAAATATGCAAAAGTAAAAGACCCCTCCAATAGACTGATTTCACACTGCTGCCATCTTAAAAGCAAAAGCGAGGCTGCGGTGGAAAGAAACCCGGAAGTTTCGCCTGGATTCACACAGGAACATCGAGTACCTGGCTGTATATCTTATAAGTGAAAAAAAAAGTGACACAAATGTATCATTTTACTGCTTTCCGAGTGACCCGAATGTCCGTACTAAATGGATAGTGAAAATAAAAAGAGATATTGGACTTAATTTTCAGCCAAGTTAGGGAAATGGCACTAGTTTTAGATGCCATTTATCAAACTCAAGTTAATGAACGGATTCTTTCACTAGACTACACTTGTCACGATACTGAATTTTGGTACCGAAAAAAAAACAAGAACGTCCATTTCCTGCTAACATTTGAGCACTGCTGAGCTCATTTTTAAACACTGCTGATTTACCATTGTGTTCATCAGTGCTCAACAGAAATGACTGTGATTGGCTGTGAAGGTCATCAGTTCACTGCACTTCACCGTTGCCAACACAGACAAGCAATCCGCTGATGAATCGACTGATCTTCGTGGCTTTAAAATGCTCCAGTGTGCTCCAGCGGTGAACTGATGATCTTCACAGCCAATCACACTCATTTCTGTTGATCACTGGTTAACACAATGGAAAATTAGCTGTGTTTATGAACGTGCTTAAATGTTAGCAGGGAATGGATGTTTTTAAAATTTTAGTATTGTGACCACACCATTACAGACAACACAAGAGTGCGCTCCAAATATTTTACAGAGGACTGCATTGTTTTATTGCTCACTGGGTTACACAGGCTGAAGCAGGAAAGCCCCCACAGTGTTTACCTGGTGCCATGAACTTAAGCTTTATTTATGATTTTTTTTTATGCCTAATATGCTTTTAATTGTTTAAATTAAACTTAACTGAATTGTATTAAAGTGATGTTTACACTATATCTCCTCTTTGAAATCGCAAAACAGCTGGAGGTTTGTAGTCCATAGCATGTTGTTGCAATGTTTACAGTGCTGGTCCTCTACTTAATAATAATAATAATAATAATAATAATAATAATAATAATACATTTTATTTATAATGTGCTTTTAATACTTCAGAGTTTCTTCTCACCACAGCCTTGCTTTTATTTTTATAAAATGGCGGCCATGTGAAATAGGCGTATAATCTGGTTTGTCATGAGCATACAGCACAATCCCAGACTCAACAGCTCTGAATCTAAGAGATATATTGAAACAGAATTTGAGCCAGACTGGGAGGTAGGAGGCAATAACAATGATAGTCAATCATTTTGAAGGCAGACCTTGGCTCTAGTGCTTTAGAATACCCAAAGCACTGCTTAATACTACAGTGTGGTACGTGCTGATATTGATCAGATGATATCTTATAATTGTCTAATTAGTTTTTTTTTTTCATTTACGTCAGAATTAAATTTTGGTCTAACATTTATATATTTATTTTTTTTTGTAAATGCTTGGCTTACCTTTAGAACTTATTGCATATTCATGCATATATTTCTGTTGCTTTTAATCGTTTTCTATAGTTCCAAAAAATCCCTGGGCTAAGAAAGGTTTTACCATGCTAAAATATGCATTCACTGACACGGACCATCCCTCCACGTCCAGACTGAATCTCTCAGGAGCGTTAAGTCTTACCAGTAAGAACATTAGTGCTGATACAGAGCTACAGTAACAGTATGTTGTGCTCCAAGCACTCTTTTCCCTCTTCCTTCCTTCTCTTCTCTGCAGAGAGCGTGCAACTCATGTTTGACAAGATGGCAACTTTTTTTTTTTCCATTTTCTTCAGCTGAAGTTTGCTCAGCTGGATTTGGAAAAGTGTTTATTCCCCCAGCTCTGACATCCTTCAAAACCAGGGCTGTGTTTGTCTTTCCCCTGGACAGAGAAACCTCTTTTCTTTTCTTTTATTTAAGCTTTCTTGTGTTCCATCTATCCTCTTTTATTACGAGCACATGAAGACACAATGAAGCAAACCTCCCTCTGGCCAATGCCAATATTGACCCCTGAATAGTGCTTTGTTTATTGTGTTTGACCTTTGATCTGGCCCAGGCTCCACAGGCTGTTTAAGATGGCTGACATTTCTGTAATATTATGCTTACCACACTGTCAGCAATACCAGGCATTGAGTATTATTTATACATACATAATGCTACCATTTAGAGGTTTGGGGGTCAGGTTTTAAGAAATAAAAACTGCACATGGTGGCATTAAATAAGATTGATCATATAATCAATCATTTATAGTTCTCCATATTAAATAACAGTGGCTCAGTGGTTAACACTGTCGCCTCACAGCAAGAAGGTCGCTGGTTCAAGTCCCAGCTGGGTCAGTTGGCATTACTGTCACATCACCGGCTTGTTCCTGCTGCTCCAATCACCATTCTCCCTCACTATCTTGTTCCCTCTGCCCCAATCATCGCTCTCCTTCACCAGCCACCTGTGCACAATCACCCGAATACTAATGAGACACACCTGCACCAGCAATCACCAGTTCCCTATATAGACTCACCGTTTCCAGTCGTTCATTGGCTGGAATCAAAGTCAGATAGTTTAACTCACCTTCTCCCTGGCTCGCCTTCTTCCGTGGATGTTTCCTTTCTCCTGTGGATGTTCTCCTAACCTGTGGATGCTGTGATTAAGGGAAGTGACTTTATACACTGATGGATGATTTAAGATCCTTGTTTACATTGTGAACAACATACTAGCCTGCTCTCCATCCAAGAATATCACTTCCCTGCTTCTCCTGTTGAACAATCCACTGTGATTTGAATAAATTGATGAAAAGAAATAACCATCCTTGTCTTCATTATGTGACCGTGACAATTTGTGTGTGGAGTTTGCATGTTCTCCATGTGTTGGTGTGGGTTTCCTCCACATCCTCTGGTTTCCCCCACAGTCCAGAGACATGTGCTGTTGGTGAATTGAATAAACTAAGTTGGCCGTAGTGTATGAGTGTGCATGTGAGAGTCTATGGGTGTTTCATAATACTGGGTTGCAGCTGGAAGGCCATCCACTGCGTCAAACATATGCTGGATAAGTTGGTGGTTCATTCCGCTGTGGTGACCCCTGATGAACAAAGGGATTAAGCCGAGGGAAAATAAATAGGTTTATTGAAATTGTAAAGCAATCCACTCAAATTTGAAAATTACCCCATAATTTATTCAGCCATGACCTCTGTACCTTTCAAGTATGCAATTTTATCCTGGCTCTTCCATGCTGTGTAATGGTGTTGGATAATGGCTTTTAAAAGTTTCCAAAAGAGCAGAAATCCATCGTAAATCTAGCCCACACGCTGTCAGGCTATTGACACGTCTTATGAAGTGGATTCATGTGTATTATAACATAAATATTTATATGACCTATGGCGTAAGATGGGTAGATGCATTTTAGCCGAATTGTAAGTAGGGATCCACCAAAACAAATCTGGGCTGAAACCAACAATTCTGGATGCACTTGACTAAAACCAAAAATTATTTGTAATAATTATGTATTATATTTATTCATATTTTATATTATTATACTTATTTTGTAAGACTTTTTAAAGTTTAACTTAATAGCTAACAATTAAAAACTCAAAAAAAAAAACAAGCCAATAAAATAACCACTTTTGTGACCCAGGACCACAAACATTATGTGGTCTATTTTAACGATCTAGGCGCAAAGTCTAAAGCGCATGGTGCAAAAGCATAAAGAGTGTGTCCGAATCCACTTTTGCTATTATAAGGATGGAAGAATAGCAACGCTCCAACAATGTGCTTTAACATACCCCTTTTTAGACCGGCACGCCCATGGGTCCACAAAGTGGCACAAATGAATTTTCTATTTAAACAATGTGGCACAAAATGGGAAAATTAGAGTTGCACTGGTCTGAAAATAGCAACAAATCATGCCAAACACGTCTTGCGCCGTATTGTGCCGGGTGTATGATAGGGCCCTATGTCTTATGTTGCTCACATATATTTCTGTCAGTAGCCAAAAATACATTGTATGGGTTAAAATGATAGATTTTTATTTTATGCCAAGAATCTTTAGAATAATAATAAGATCATATTCCATAAGGATATTTTTAAGAGCTAGGATAAAATGTAAAATTACTCCGACTGTGTTCATCTGAATGAAAAACCATTTACACTGAGGATGGCTTAAGGGTGAGTAAATTATGAGGTAATTTTCATTTTGGGTGAACAATTCCTTTAAGCAGCACAGCTGATAAGCAAAACAGCTTGTCAGAAAGATTTCTGATCTTACGATTACAGCTAACAGCATTAAGTAACAGCTATCATCAAGTCTTGTATCATTTATAATGTTTAGCTTTGACAATTTAAAATACTAATACTTCTATTGGAGCAAAAAAAGTACTTGATCAACTGCGATTTTTCAAATGTCATTTATATATTATTCATTTATATATATATATATATATATATATATATATATATATATATATATATATATATATATATATATATATATATATATGCTTGTTCATGTAATGCAGGATTTAATTGTAATATTTATTTGTTTGTGTGTGTGTGTGTGTGTGTGTGTGTGTGTGTGTGTGTGTGTGTGTGCGTGTGCGTGTGCGTGCCCTTGTGTGAAATTTTGTCAATCCCAATTGACCTATAAGTTTTGATTTTTAAATAGTTTTTAGGGTATATTATATTTTAATCTACCCATAATTTATTACAGTATATAACATATTTTGAGATATATAATAATATATATTTAAAATTTATAAATCATTAATCTGCTCTAAAACATAAAATGACTGAACTCCATCTTTTATGCATTTAGGAGCTTATCTTGGCAGTTGATATTATCCCAAACCTTTTTTTAGCATGAACAAAAGAGTCCTTCAGTGGCTCATGCCCTTCTGCTCCTTTTTCCAGGCTAAATTACCTGACAGGCTGACCGATCGGTCACTTTGGGAATAGAAAGAAAGTTCTTTTTCCTGTAATTAAAGGCTTTGCCGTCATTCGCCTCTTTTTCACTTCCCTGTCTATGGCATTTTTGCTTGTGTGGTCAAGCTTGTGCAGTGAGGCCTCATGGGACATAGTTGTCAAGAAAAAACAACAAGAAAAAAACAAACAGGATACATATACATTCAGTTAACTGTTGTTTAGATAACAGCGAGGAATTGCAGTTGCAATCATTGTAGTGGTCAGAGTTTGTCCAGTGGAAGGCAGCCATTCTCAACAATTGCTAATTGTATTGTTTATCCACCGTTCCTCTCTTTGTTCTGCCATTCGGAAATTGTGTGCACTTCGCAGTAATATTATAAAATCAATTAAAAAAATACACATTAATAGTTTTGTTCCTACTCAGTTTTACATTAAAACTGTTAGTAAACGTACGATTCGTGTCATCCACTCATAGCAACACAGTCTGTCTAACAAAAGTGTTTAACAAATATGCATTAAACCAAATAAATAGTCGTCCCTGCAGAACAGCTCCCACAAAACTTTCCAACAATCATGTTTCTCTTCAGCATTTTACAGCTAGGGGGATTCCAGGGTGGGAGGGCATGTGCTAACGTGACGGGGCTCACATAAACCAGAAAAGGGGTGATCAAAAAAAAAAAAAAGGCTTTCCTGTGTTTATTTCACGGAGACCCTGAGCCTGACCTCAGCCATCTGTGTGTGCAGTTAGCAAGCACCCTAAACCTCTCGCACTCTTTCTACGCTTGAGCGGAAAGGTCACACGGGGAGCGCTGGTTAACCTGTCAACTGAGCGCCTCTGTGTCACCAAGCTTAAATTTTTAGGAGTAAATTTCATGGCCTAATTACTGTGATTATCAAGCTGATCTTAGATCAGCCCTGACAGCCCTTAACAGAAATCCTTCTCGCTGTCTGGGTGGGACAATAAATGTATTGAGAATAGCAATAGAACTGTGAATGGCACACTTTTTCAGCTACAAATAATTAAATCCTTTTTTTTTTTTGTCAATTAATCATTTGGTTAATTAAACGCCTAAGCCAAGGGTGTCAAACTCAGATCCTGGAGGGCCGCAGCCCTGCACAGTTTAGTTCCAACCCTGCTTCAACACTCTTACCTGCAGGTTTCAAACAAGCCTGAAGGACTCAATTAGTTTGATCAGGTGTGATTAATTAGGGTTGGAACTAAACTGTGCAGAGCTCCCGCCCTCCAGGAACTGAGTTTGACACCTGTGGCCTAAGCCATTCCTGAGAAGGATGTAAATAATACTGAATGTATGAACATCACACTACAATTATGAATCATACACTGTAAAAAAAAATCTTGCTCCCTTAAAGGTGCAGTAGGTGATTGTCTTCAGAAAATTTTTTTGTTGTTCTGGGGTGCGTTTCCCAAAACCATCGTTAGCCAAATAAGGTCGCAGGTTCTGTCGTTACAAAGATAGTGTGTTGATTTGCCGTTTCCCAAATCCATCGCTCCAACGAACATTCACAAACTGCGTCGCAAACTCCAGCACTTGAAACGACACCTGTGGAGCTGTAGTTAGAAACATAGTTCCTGGCTGTGTTCTATTCCCACTTATCCCCCCTCTGTCCTATTCATTTAGAACATTCTAACATTCAAAGTTGGAATTATAAAAAATAAAAAAGCATTGAGGTCATCTCTTTTAGGTGTAATTTGCTTTCAAAGTATGTATACAGTTCAGTTTAGCGATCTTCATGTTTACAATTGTGCTCCCTTCACAGTGCACTTTGAAAACTTTGAAAACACAGCCTCATGACAAAAGCTATAGGTGACTATTTTTTTAACAGAATTTATGTTACGTCCCTAAAGCTTTTGACAAACAAAAAACATAGCATACATTAATGCTTTTAATTTATAGTAGGTTATTTATTAAGTATCTGTACAGTATATGACATGGGCCTGCTGGTTAGAGCTTATCTGCAGTGGTTTGCACGTGATCAAATTGTAAAAGCAGACTTTTCAAAAAATAAATAAACAATATCCTACTTAATCATCATCATCATTAATATTATTGTTAAAATAGGACTTTTTTTCATTTTCTAATAAATAATAAATATTAAATTATATTTCTTAATAGCCGCATTATTTATTATTTATTTATTTATTTATTTATTTATTTATTTATTTATTTATTTATATGATTTATATTAGAGATTAGAATACGTGTTAGCTTTTGTAAGTGATGTTATGTTTTAGAATAGAATATGTAATATTCTCAATAATATTAGTAAAGCAAACATATGCCCTCTATGTGCCATTTTCATATATTTCAATTAATATGGAAAACGAGTGCATGTTTTTACCAAAACTAATATTGGATTTTATTTTAAATGCGTGTGCGTGTAAAACAATATAATTTGCACAAAGAAATGATGGGGTTGTTCTCCACCCCGTTTTATGGGCGTTTACGTTATAACTAACATGGTTCAAATGATGGATCTGCGACAGAGAAACTATGGGTTTTGGGAAACACTCGTCACTACATTGTTCTTTTCCAAAAAGATGCATCGTACTATGATAGTTCAGCCGCGAGTTACGTTGTTGTTTGGGAAACGCACCCCTGGTTGAAAGTCTCTCCACATTCCAATAGTATTGATTAAAGTAAATGATCTAAATGTGTTTATACAGTATGTATTTTTATATTCTGGGTAAGGCATAAGACTAAAAAATGTTCATCCAATTAAAATAGTCTCGAGATGACATCTCCCATAATTCTGATACGTAGCTCAAACTGTCTGTCAGCAAATGCAGATTTGAGCTACTGTGCACCTGTTTGTACGCAGCTCTGCCGTTTGTGCATACACGTGCTATGCGTTCACGAGAAAGAGAGCAAGCGAGCGCGAGAGTGAGCGGTAAAAACATGCTGAATGGAAACTTTTTTAAAATCCTGAATCAATATTGGAGTTACTTTTGCACGCTGGATGAAGGATGACACCATGGCTGAAGTATTTCTTTTAGATAGGTAATGTTTTTTTTTAAACTATTTTTGTCATGCAGAGCGGATGTAGATTGGGTTGTTATGAATAGGTTATATGCACAGAAGTGCTGTTCAGCCACTGAAATCTTCCCTTGAAAGATTGATGTGACTATTTTCAGTTTTATAAGGTCCTTTTACAGCATCGATAATGTAGATTTTTATTTAGTTTAACAACAAAACAGAAGTAAATAGCGCTATTCTGCCTAACCTGCTTTACTGAGCTGAAGATGGTTTTATATTTACATTGGTTCATTTTTGAACAATGACTACCTGTGACACGTTCGCTATATTGTTTACCACTACTCTGAATATTCGGTCAGAAATAGCATGTAAGTATGGCTTAGAAATGAGTGTAATAATGAGTAGAGCTGTGTATTGGCAAGGGCCTCGCGATACATATATCGCGATACAATAAATATTGTGATATATTCCAATAGTTTGTATTAGTATGTGTGTCACATTATATTGACAACTTGATAAAGTCGGCAGACAAATTAAAATTCCAATTTATTTTCCATCCATTCCAATTCATTAAAACTGCACAGTGTGATTGAACAGAGAACTATGTATATTGCAAAGCTTACAAATGCCATTTATTTTTTGTCTAATTCAGTACTCCCTGGTATAGCGTTTAGGGTTGGGCTATGTTGACCAATTTGGCATCGTACGATGTCTAATGTGAAACATGGGGATGGACCATGGCATCGTTGTCATAGGGGGAGGTGAATTAATTATTTATGAATAATTAATAAAATCAGAACTAATTAATTATTTGTAGCCTACTGTTTCAACTACCTGACCCGCATGGCCTTTGTTTTACTCATAACCAAATCATAAATAAATAAATAAATAAATAAATAAATAAATAAATAAATAAATAAATAAATAAATAAAGATAAGTTACACACAAATTACCACCTGTCAATCACTTTTTTTCCGCAGGACTCTGGCATGACTAGGCAGAGTGAACTGTGCCATTGTGGCATCCACACACTTGCTTGGTAAAAAAGGTGCACAAACAACAGGAACCAACCAACAGTATACCTGTATACCAGTATACAGTGACATGTTACCTGAGAGAATCAAAAGACAGAAGAGTCGTTAGATAGAGACAAGATTAATTAAATATCACATTTAACAACTGACTTATAGTGAGATGCGATCCAGCGGTACATCCTTGATAAACTGTCCGTACCAATGACTGTAAAAAATATACAGTCCGTGCACTGTTCTCTGGAGCTCAGATGAGTGCATGACAGTGTGTGTGTGTGTGTGTGTGTGTGTGTGTGTGTGTGTCTGTGTGTGTGTGGTCACGTGATGTGCGTTTTTAGCAGACGGACAGATGAAATGCCAGTTTGGATGTGGATCATTTTCGTTCTGAAATGCCATTTTAAAACTAAGCTGTATCAGTGTAAACGGGGTCTGAGTGTGTGTCTTTCACGAGCGGGTTTGCAACGGGGGCGGTGCGGAGGATCGGTGATGCCGCCTCAGCATCATGATGTCTATAGGCCATCGGCCCTAATAGCGTTAAAACCAAAGTGCAGCCACACGTCAGCTCTAAAAGCTGGAGGCACCTTTATATTTTATGCCATGATCACTTTTGCTTACTTCTGATACCGTACTACTTGGCGTTTTATTGATCGTTAGCGACATCTACAGGAGCGGAGGAGGAGGTAATTTGGCACAACTTGAATCGATACTTGAGGATGTACTATCAATACACTATCGTAAAAGAAATTATCACGATAGTTAGATGTATCGATATTTTTGCACAGCCCTAATAATGAGTGTAATTCCTGCATGCCGCCAGCCAAGCTTTAGCTTTAGCTCACCACATGAGAGAGGGTTCTGCTGTTATCTTTAAGGTACGCGCGCTCGTGTTTTCAGGAGGCATGACTTTGGACAGCAGGGGGAGGGACTCTGTTTCAGAGATTTATGTTAACAGCCTAGCTCTGTGGCAGATCACCTACTGCACCTTTAATTTATTTAGTTGACTTAAATTAAGTTTTCTAGTCATCTCAACTTACATCAATCAAACTGGCTAAAATATTTAGTTAAACTTTGGATAACTTTTAAATTATTTTAATAAGTTAATCAGGTTTCAAAATGTATTTAAAGCAACATACACAAACATTTGTAGTCTTATGTTGTTGTCATTACGTTTTCACAGTGTAGTGTAACATGCATATAAAAAAAGCAAATATATAGGTGTAAGCAAAGTCTGGTTTGCTCTTTGAAAGAGTGACTCGTAGGCTTCTTTTGTGCCTTTAAAAAAAATAATTTATTTGGAAGTGATGCAACTTGAACATTATGCTAGTTTAAATACATTGATTTGATCTGGTACTTTTTAACAAGATTTTAAGAGTATAAAATTCAGCTTATTATATAAAGGTTTCTTTGCAATATGTTGAGTTCTTGGACTAATTGTGCTTTAAAAGCAATGTGTTTTCTTTCTTTCTTTTTTTCAAATAGTGTATGATAGATAAATATGTTTTGATGCAGTGTGTAATTAAATTGCACCAACTTCCAGTGCATCATGTTAAAGGTACTGTATAATGCATCCAATAGGGAAATTCATCCATTATTTACTTGTCTTTTTTTCAGACAAGCACAATCGGTTATATTAATTAATAGCCTTGAAGCTCTAACAGGCACATCCATCCAGCCATCATAAAAGTAATATGACTCCAGCGGGTTATTGAATGCCTTCTAACACAATTATACAGTAGAATTGTATAAACTATTATGATTGGTTTTCAGCAGCTGACATTCATTCATTAGAGAGGAGAGTTATGCAAAGATGAATTCATTCTATACCATTACAAAGCTGGAGAGGAGCTAATTTAATGGGACAGTTTAACCCAAAATAAAAATTTACGCACTATTTACTCATCCAAGTGGTTCCAAACTACACTACCTGACCAAAGTCTTGTCGTTGATCCCGGTTGTTAAGAGCAACAAATAATAACTTCTAGTTGATCATTTGGAAAAGTGGCAGAAGGTAGATTTTTTAGATGAATCATCAGTTGAACTGCATCCCAATCATCACAAATACTGCAGAAGACCTATAGGAACCCGCATGGACCCAAGATTCTCGCAGAAATCAGTCAAGTTTGGTGAAGGAAAAATCATGGTTTGGGGTTACATTCAGTATGGGGGTGTGCGAGAGATCTGCAGAGTGGATGGCGACATCAACAGCCTGAGGTATCAAGATATTTGTGCTGCCCATTACATTACAAACCACAGGAGAAGGCAAATTCTTCGGCAGGATATCGCTCCTTTAGTCTCCACATCAAAGTTACTGAAAGCAAAAAAGGTTAAGGTGCTCCAGGATTGGCCAGCTCGGTCACCAGATATGAGCATTATTGAGCATGTCTGGGGTAAGATGAAGGAGAAGGCACTGAAGATGAATCCAAAGAATCTTCATGAACTCTGGGAGTCCTGCTAGAAGCTTTCTTTGCTATTCCAGATGGCTATTAATAAGTTATTTGAGTCATTGCAGAGATGTATGGATGCAGTCCTCCAAGCTCATGGGAGTCATACACAATGTGAATTCTTTTTCCACTGCACCATGACTTTATATTCTATACTGTACATTATTTCTGTTAAGTGACAAGACTTTTGTCTAAGCAAAGTCAGACCTTACTGTCCTAATTTAATAATTAAAAATCAAGGTATGATCATATTTTATTTTGGTAAAATAAGTGTAATCTAGAGGCCTTTGCCTTTAATATAAGCCACTTCTGATACCAAGTGATCAACTAGAAGTCAAATTATTATTTGTTGTTCCTAAAACTTGAATAGTTGACAAGACTTTTGTTAGGTAGTGTATGAGTTTCTTTGTTCTGTTGAAGAAAGTTGAAATCCTGTAACCGTACACTTCCATAGTATAGGAACAAAAATACTGTGAAAGTCAGTGTTTACATTTTTTTTTCCAGCTTTCCTCAAAATATTTTCATTTGTGTTCAACAGAAGAAAGTGAAGTTGGTTTGGAACAAGTGAAGGTGAGTAAATGATGACAATTTTTTTCAGTTTTGGGTGACATAACTTTTAATTTAACGCCGATCTGAAAAAAGAAAGGCATATACCTAGGCTGCTTTAGAAGTAAGTGTGTGATGTGATCATTTTCATTTTAAGTGAACTAGTTATTTATTTGTTTCCATATCTAGAATTCTGCAGAGCACTAAAATGTGCTGTATGCTAAATTTAGTCTGGCAAGTGTCAGATCCGAAAGTGCCTTTTTTTAAATGTTGACTTTCATGCAGTTAATGACATAAAATAGCTGTTTGTTAATCTAAAATATCTATAAAGTTTTAAATGTCAAAGTGCACGTCAATAAAATTGTCTCCTAAAAGAAAGAATATATTTTGAAACCTCAGTAATTCCACATACACAGTAACTGTCGTAGATCTGTAAAAAATAAAATTGCACACTTCTTTTTCTTGCTATTCACTGGCTAGCCAAGAACAGCATCTACTAATCCCTCAAACATTATTTGTTGTTTCCTGTTGTCAACATTATTTCAGGCAGCATTATTAAATTAATTGAGAACTTATTCTCCTGTCATAATCACTAAATCTGTGAAATGAATCTCTTGCTCGCAGTACACAATATGTGCACTGTGTTATTTGGGATGGGAGAGTTTGTGAAAGCACAGTATTCAGTAACTGAGTCGGTCAGCAAAGCTCAACATTTTCAGAGGTGACTAATTTAAACATCTGATTGGCCATTGCATTCAGAATCTCAATAGAAATGTATGTAGACAAATGCGAAACTGGAAAAAAGGGATGCAAGGCAATCCAAAAATCATTAGAAATGTTTGCGTGGTTTTATTTGTTGCTATTGTTATGTGTTTATATTATGCCCAAATGTCCCAAACATCCGAAGTATTGATTGCGCAGTTTTAACATTACATTGTCAAATGCTTAGCTTACAGTGTACTGATGTTTTAAACAGCTGGTGTAGCAGGAACAAAACAGCTTTAACCTCTTGGGTTTATAGTTGTGGGTGTGATTGAGTGGATGTGTGTTAAACATGCAGTTTTGTGGTTCAACAACAAACATCTGAATTCCCAACGGTTGCTTTATCACATTAAGCATATCATCAAGAGAGGATTTATGTCAATTTAGATATAGTATTGAGATCATTGTATTATGCATTACATTTCAAGTGGTTGAGTGGGTTACTGCACTCATATCAATCAATAAGTAGTTAAGCTATTAAAAAGCCAAAATGTCTAGAACATAATTCCTCTACTGTGTAGAAGTTTGGTTATAAAGCAGGCCTAAAAAAGTTTCAATTAATAAAGGCCAAATGTTTTCTGCTTATTTTTAGGCATATTTGTATAGGCACATTTGGATGATTGTTCAAATACTAAGTGCTATTGCGCTGTGACATGAGTGTCTGTACTCTGCATCTTACACCTTCAAACTCCACGCATTTATTGCATGTTGGCATTGTCTTCTGAGGTGCAAGTCATTTATTACATAGGGAAAAGATTGAAGTGAATTCTCCTACCTATTTTTACTTTTGCCATTTGGTGCCTTAATCAGGAAGTGAAGATTTTGTTCTCTTTGATACATTGGATGGAAAAGCTGCTTTATTCGCACGTCTTGTATGCGATATTTCAGTTTTGCGCCTAAAGTTAATTTGCATCTTTAGATGGAAACATAGCTTATGATATACAATAATGGTTTTATCACCACTGTTCTCAAGTTGCTCTAGGGAATATGTCACAAACCTTTTTAAACTTAAGATCCTTGACATCGGCCTTGCTGAAAGGCAATATATGCCTTTTGTCAAGGTGAGCACAGTAATTCTCAAGGTGGAAAACGTCATTGTTTTTTATTACATGTGACTTTTTTGTTGTTTGTTTGTTTTTTAGTTAAGCATTCTTCAGATGTGATCCATATACTGTACTGTATATCGCGCTTGAACTTGAATTGAAGTGTCAGTCTTTTCCCTCAAATTCATTATTGAGTGCATTCAGCTTTGTGGCCAGGTCTAAAGTCCAGCAGCCTTGCATCATCTGTCAGTTCATTGTGCTCCTCATTCCTTGCACTAAAAAAATCAACAAACCATGTCAACAAACTATTATAACATCTTTCTGAGACTCCAACCACTGGACGTCAGCGTGAGTAGTAGATTTGTGTATACGGCTTCGAGCTAGTGCCTTGAATGAGCAATGCTGAGGCACTTTTGCTATAGTATTGAGTTTTTCAGTTTGACAACCATGTGTCACAGGACATGCTGAGAAATCACACAGTGATAGTGCATGAACTCAGGGAATCATTATGGCACAGTGTTGTAAAACCAGAGCACATACCAAGCATTGCTGTTGTCTTTTTGACCCCCTGCTAAATTATTACCACTCACCCCATTGAAGTCGCTACCTGATTGCTTAATCTAAAACCTGACCTCTAATTCTAACCCCTCCCCAACACCTGACGATAAACCTACCAGGTAGGGTTAGGTCGATAGATGATGCCATCGTCCATTGCTGATGGCTGATAGACATCATAATGCTGAGCTGGCATCGCGATCCTCCACCCCGCCCCCGTAGCAGCCTGCTTGCGAAAAATACACACGGCCCCGTTTACACTAATACGTCTTAGTTTTAAAATGGTTTCATGTAGCATTTCTGAAAAGGTCTCTCCGTCCACACTGTACTGCTGAAAATGCACATCACGTGACCACACACACACACACACACACGCACACACACACACACACACACACACACACACAGTCATGCGCTGCAGCATATGTGCTCGTCTGAGCTCCAGCAGTCAGCAGGTGCTTTGAGCACAAAACCCCACAGAGCAGTGCACGTCGGACAGTTTATCAAGGATGTACTGCTGGATTGCGTCTCACTTTAATTGTTAAATGTGATATTTAATTCATCTTGTCTCTATCTAACAACTCTTCTGTCTTTTGAATCTATCAGGTAACTAGTCACAACGTCAGTACACTGCTTCAATCTTTTGCTTTCATGCTTGTACTTAGTAATTTTAACGAAAACCTCAGATACTGTTGGTTGGTTCCTGTTGGTTGTGCACCTTTTTTACCAACCAAGTTTGTCTTTGCAATTATAACGACACAGATCACTCTGCCTACTCATGCCAGAGTCCCGTGGAAAAAGTGATTGACAGGTGGTAATTTGTTTGTAACTTATCTTTATTTATTTATGATTTGGTTATGGGTAAAACAAAGACCATGCGGGTCAGGTAGTTGAAACGCTAGGTTACAAATGATTAATTCATTATGAATTAATTAATTATTCATAAATAATTACGACGACGATGCCATTGTCCATCGCGATGTTTCACATTAGACATCATACGATGCCAAATTAGTCGACATCGCCCAACCCTACTACCAGGACGAGGGTGTAATATTCCAGCAGCAGTTACAATTTGGCATAACGCTGGTGGTCTGTCTGTAGTGATTAAGGGGTTTTCATTTTCAGTGACAGTTTTTTGCATTTCAATGTAAATATTGTCTCGTTTTCTCCTTTAAATGCAACAAAAAGAAAGTCCTCCTTCAGTGTAGCATCCTGTAAAGTCATTCTGACAAAAACAAGCTGAGCTGTGTCCATGACATCCACTGATTTGTCAAACCGAATTGAAAAATATTCAAAGATTGACATGACCTTTAAAACTTCTTGGTGCGTGTCCTCAGACAGCGACTGTCCTTGTGGCTGATGCAGGCTTGATTAGAACATTGTGTAGTGCATTTTTTATCACATCTTTGTTTTTAAAATCCTTGAAAATAGTCTCTGTTGTAATGACTCTTGTCTTCAATGTATAAATAATTTGCTATTAGTAAAATGTTTTTTGTTTCAGCTAAAAAATAAATCACCCTAAATTCTGCTTCATTAGCAGCATTTAGTAAAAAGTGACTGCTGAGCCTTCAACAAAATTTACAGGGCTCGCAATTCTAAAAAAATAACAAACAAAAAAAATGTGTAAGCCTTTCTTAAAATGAAGGTATGATAGAATGAATAGTAATTTATTTATTTATTAAGAATTATGATTCATATGATGATCTTAAGTGGTTCAATTAAGTAATATTTCGATTTAATATGTTTACTTGTCCTCTGTGTTCGCGTGGGTTTCTTCCGGGTGCAAAAAGTCCAAAGACATGTGGTATAGGTGAACTGAGGAACCTAAATTGCCTGTAGTGTATGTGTGTAAATAAGAGTGTGTGGATGTTTCCCAGTAATGGGTTGCGGCTGGAAGGGCATCCGATGTGTAAAACATGAGCTGGACAAGTTGGCGGTTCATTCCGCTGTGGCGACCTCAGATTAATAAAGGAACTCAGCTGAAAAGAAAATGAATGGATGAATAAATGTTTACTTGTTTATTAAGATAGACCAGCTTATTAACGTTCCTTGCACAGATCACACACTTTCACGGGTAACTGACTTCACATTTCTGATGAGGGGTGTTGCGATGCCCCTCAAGACTTATTTTTATTCATTGTGCTGTTTTTTTTATGACATATCACACAAAGATGATTGTCTTTCTCCATGGTTAAAGTAAATTCCTCCACCTATTCTTGGGATTCTCTGGTGTGTTATTGCCCTCTTTTGTGGAGCCCCAATATGAACTCAATATTATGCTGATGGGCTTACTGTCTGTTACAACTATAGAGTGTTGGATATCAACAAATGTGAAATTGCGACAGTTAATTTACAGATTGTCATTGGTCTCGTTAATAAAAATAAACACAGCAATTGAATTAGAAGTAAAGATGCAAGGCTTATAATGAGGTCCCTCTATTTCTTTGTACTTATTGTCCTGTTATTTTGGGGAGCTACCATGAGAGTGATAAAAATCTACATTACCAGATGGTCACAATCAATGGTTTGACAACCACTGCTCTAGGGTGATTTGACTCCAATTTGGACTACCTTTTTGTTGATTTTTATATCGGATTATAAGCTAAAACATTATGCCTATCTGCCAAATATACCTTTAATGCTTCATATGCTGCCAAAACAGCAAAATTCTGCCTCAACATAAAATCTACAATACTGTGCCTCTGAAGGTACCTGGTGGTATCTGCCAAGACTTTAGCTTCAGGACACAGTATTCAGGTCATGTAGGTCTAAAACTTCCCATAGTTTCTTAACTGGACTGAGGTCTGGGGAATTTAAAACATTTTGCTTTTCATTTCATTTGCTTTTCATGGTGTAAAGAAACACCATTGTCGTGAAGGTGTGTACAGTACTTGGTGTGCAGCAGCCTTTAGATGAGTATCATGTGAAATTTACATCCACATTAAAGGCCAGAGGGATATTGCACAAAAGTAGAATTAAAGAATGATTTCAGAAAGTGCAGCTTGACCTATATACAGTTAAAGTAAGAATTATTAGCGCTACTGAATTATTAGCCCCCCTTTATATTTTCCCCCAGTTTCTGTTTAATGAAGAGAATATTTTTTTTAACACTGTAGACAATCGAAAAAAGTATATTGCTTAAGGGGGCTAATAACTTTGACCTTAAAATGGTTTAAAAAAAAACAAAAAAAAACAAGAACTGCTTTTATTCTAGCTGAAATTTAACAAATAAGACTTTCTCCAGAAGAAAAAATATTATCGAAAATACTGTGGAAAAAAATCCTTACTCTGTTAAACATAATAAAAAAAGAAAAGAAAAAAAAAAACAATTTTGACTTCAACTCGGCTTAGTCCCTTTATTAATCCGGGGTCGGAATGAACCGCCAACTTATCCAGCACATGTTTTTACGCAGCGGATGCCCTTCCAGTCCCAACCCATCTCTGGGAAACATCCATACACACTACCCAATTCACCAGTACCGCATGTCTTTGGACTGCGGGGGAAACCGGAGCACCCGGAGTAAACCCACGCGAATGCAGGGAGAACATGCAAACTCCACACAGAAACGCCAACTGACACAGCCGAGGATTGAACCATCGACCTTCTTGCTGTGAGGTGACAGCACTACTTACTGCGTCACTGCGTCGCCATACATATATATATATATATATATATATATATATATATATATATATATATATATATATATATATTTATATTTATATTAGGGATGCACCAAGACTATTTGTTTCTGTTAATATAAGTAATCAGTGGAGAAATGCATTTAGTTTAGCATTAAATGGGTTCATTTTGACCTGCAACAAGGAGTTCATTGCTGTTTCTAAATCATGTTGTGCTGGGTCTGTTAGATCAGCAGATCGCATTCACAACACTAGAGTAGAGAGGGTTATTACCTGCTCTTCACACACAAACTAGGCCTACCTTAAAGATTAAATTACAAAAGGCTCAATAATGCATTGGACAGATCCTTAACAGACTCATTTCTTCCCTTTGTGCTGCTTTTGAAAGTGTCTGCAGTTTTGAAAGTGTCCGCAGATACCAGAGGGCTGCGCGCTGCATCTCAGTGATGTTGTGCAGTTGTGCAGATGCGACGTATGGTGCGCCGATCCAAAAAATTATTCTGTAGGCTAATATTAAAAGTTTCTGTTCTCTCATCCTTCTGACTGAGTTTATTCTTCCAAGGGGAATACTTTGAGTGCTGCGAATAGTTTGTAAATTCTGGCTCATTGTGGTCAAAATAGTTGATTAATAAAAGTGAAACTGACGGGCACAATATGGATTGTCATTAACAGAAAATTATTAAGCCTAATATAAGCTACTCTGAAACTGTAATTTTATTTATATTAATATTTTAGTTAACAGACCAGTTTGTGTTTTAATTAGGGTCAATAGTGGTAGCCTACAGATTTCAAAGAAAAATCTAAATTAAAAAAAAAGGAAACATAAGCTAAACCACAACAGATCAATGTCATCACAAATGCTTAAATAATGTAGCCTAGTTTAGCAAGCATCATGTTTTTAGTTAGATTGTGCCGTCTGTCATGAACAGTAGGCCTATAGGTCTCTTATTTTTACTAAAGAAGATATTATTTGAGCTAAAAAAAAAAAAAAAAAAAAAACGGCACAGTATCGGGATCGTATCTGTATCGGTCGATATTCAGAATTTTAGTATCGGGATTGAATCGGTTCCAAAAAAAAAAATGGTATCGATGTATCCCATATATATATATATATATATATATATATATATATATATATATATATTAGATTTGTTTTTTTAATCTAAGATGCCCATATGAAAATAAATAAAATTATTGCTAACATAATTGATCACACATATTTTTTATTTTAATGATGGAAAATATGTCAACGACCAAGAATATGGAGTGACTAAAACACATTAATTTCTAGTGAAACTACCAGATAAATCCATAGGTTTAATATTAGCCTGGTTGTTAACCTCCTCTGGAGACATTTTTGAGCGTCATGATGCATTCCTTCCACATTCATTTTTTACAATTTATTTTATTTTATTACTTATTTGTATGCCACAGTAGGTCTTTTGTCGGCTTGAACCAGACTGGATGGCCTTCAATTCCCTCGTGCACCAGTGAACCTTGGGTGTTCGTCACCTGGTTTGTGGTTTGTTTGATCCTGGACCACAATTAGTAAATTCTCACCACTATACTGACTGTGAGCAAACCACAAGTTGTGCAGTTTCAGACAACCCCGACCCAGTCATCTTGCCATAGTAATGTTTTCCTTTACCAAAATGCCTCAGATCTTTATTCCTGCCCATTTTGTTTGCGTCTAATTTGCTGAATAAATAAACGAATTGTTTGATGATTTAACTGTATAGTAGTTTAATGTGAACAATTCAGTAGAGGAGTGGGTTTAGAGTAGATCAGTTAGGGTAGATCAGTTATAGTTTTAAAATCCATTTCATTGCATTTCTGCTAGTTAATGTAAAAAATGTACACCACTCTTTCTGCTCTCAAAAAGAGCTTACAGGGTCATATCTATCAAACAGAAACTCCAATGTCAGTTTCTAGTGCAGGTCTCTTATGTGCTGGAAGGCTGCAAATATTGCAGTAGTCTACTTTAAAAATGTCAAGAACCTGGAGAAGGATCTACACATCAGGAAAGGTCTGATGTGTTTCACTTAACATTCTTTCCCACTCTTCCCGCAGTCCATGTATAGGTACAGTGGACTGTGCTCTTCAAAGAATGGGTTTCAAACTGTTATGGGAACATCTTAGGCTGATAAGACACGACTGCTTCGAGAGTGCTGGAGGTCTTTGTGGCTAGTCATGACTCATCACTTTAAACATTTAGATGAAGTTCTGCTATTATTAGCAAGTGATCAATCAATTCCGTTTCTGAGAATAAACCCTCATGCTTCAGAGGATCCAAGCCCATCCCTTTAGGTAGGCTAGTTATCAGAAAACTCAATTGAGGGCTTTCAGGGTGAGGCTATTCTTAGATATGCTTCAGTCTTTTACATTTCCCATATGTATTCTTTACAAAGTAGATTGTAAGTAGGCTGTATAGTCAAATATTTGTATGTACATCCACCAGTTTTTTACAAAACAAAACAAAAAAATCTATGTGGAAACTGGCTCCATTAGACTAGTTATTCCACAAATCAATACTACTACACATAGTATTAATTAAATTGAATTCAATTCACCTTTATTTCTATAGCATTTTTACAATGTAGATTGTGTCAAAGCAGCTTCACATAGAAGATTATAGTGAATTAAAACGGTGTCAGTTCAGTTTTCAGAGATTAAGTTCAGTTCAGTTTAGCTCAGTTCAGTGTGGTTTAATATTCAATACTGAGAGTCCAAACACTGTACTCCATCGATGTGCAGCTCTACAGATCCCGAACCATGCAAGCCAGTGGCGACAGCAGCGAGGAAAAAACTTCACTAGGAAAAAACTTAATTAATGCTCAAGAGTATATTGGATATGGTCATAGCCTTGAGCATTAATACTATGTGTAGTAGTATTGATTTGTGGAATAACTAATCCAACGAGTGGAGCATATTTTCAGGAATCAACTTTGAATAGTTAGGGTTTTGGATTGAGGCTGCATGAATGGACAGAACCCATCAGTGCTGAACCTAATGTGACCCTCAAACTTGTTTTAGTACACAAGGAAAATTAAAGGAGAATGCGTAGCCTAAATTATGGCTTAAAAGGGCACATGCACTTCCCTTGGGAGAACTTCACACTATAGGTCAACAGTCGTAGGTTAGTTGTTGACAACTGTAGTTTTCTTTAGGGGAAAGAAAATATTTAGGAATTTCCTAAGACATACAAGAGTAGTTTTCATAGCTTGATCCTGTATAATTTCAACAATTAATGACTTAACGATTTGTGAACCTGCATCAGTATATATTGTACTGCTCATTACTGTTTCATCATCCCATTGAACAAATCCTTGACATCAGCACTACAAATGAGGAAGAATGAACTCAGTCAAGAATAAATTTTCATTCCTCTTTAAGATTCCAATATCAGTAAGAGTACTCATTGCACAATGATAGAAGAAAAACAAAAATTGATGGGATATTGGGCAGTGTTTTATTGGTAGATTGGCTTGTTGTTTTGTATTTAATTGGATTAATAACATTACTTGAATTTGACAAAGATAAGCCCAAATTAATTTCCTGAGGCTATTTAGGGCTGTATTGAAAACTGTTTTGAATTATGTTATTGGCTTTCTATTACCCCCCTTTTACAATGCTAAGCTGGGTTTGTAAGAGGACTGTCTACAACAGTGATTTGTAAATTTCTCACATTTCTCAAAAGAATCTTTAACGGGTTAGTTCTGTAAAAGTAGTTTTTACAGTTTTTGTCATATAAAAGTGGTCCTGAAGCTTCATATTATTACAGTTGAACCACTGAAGTGAATGATGGAATGTTTTGAAAATGTTTTTGGTTTCTTTTCTGGAACCAGTTGTGACTTTGAGCGTCTTAGACGAGAAATGATGGAGCTTTTCAGATTTAATTTAAAATGTTTAAATTTGTTTTCTTAAGATGAACAAAGGTCTCAAGAGAATGGACAACGCAATCTCACTGCAATTGGTAACTTTTTGATTTAGTGGCTAAAGCCGCAGTCACACTAGAGTTTGAGCTTGCGAAATTCTGTCGTACGGCGCTGCGAAAAGTGGCGGGATTAAACAAGATGAATAGTCATTTAAAAAAGCGAGCGATTGCTCCATGTTTTAAATTTCTGTTCAGAGAGGTCATGTTTTGATCCTGGATTGGTCTCATGCAGTCAAGTGATGCGATTTCGCAGGTCAGAGTTCACCAAGCTTGAACTTTGCACTGAGCGAAATGCAAAACTCGACGCATGACCCTGCGTTTCCGGTCTGACGCATTCGCGTGCGTATGAATGGAAGTCTATGAAGAGGAAAGTTCAGTGTGACCGCGGCTTAATTCGTATGAATTCGTACGATCTAATTCGTACAAATTAGTACGATTTGCTCATCACCCAATGACGGTTGGGGTTAGGGATGGGGTTAGGTGCCATGCCTCCTTTTTAAAATCGTAGATTTTCGTATGACTGAACTCATACAAATTTGTACGAATTAGCCACTAAACTGACAAACGTAAAATACTTACGTTTCCTCATGAGATCAGGCTGGAATGGAATGACATAAGAGTGAGTAATTAATATCATCTTTCCTTTTTTTTTGGTTGAACTAATCCTATAAGTATTTTTTACAGTACACCTTAACTTTCACAGTTTGTATCATTTGATTGAATCTCCCAGTTCACCACATCCCAAATGTGCGCTATTGGATTGAAACGCGGTGACTGTGGAGGCTATTTGAGTAAAGTGAACTCATTGTCATGTTTAAGAAACCAGTCTGAGATGATTGGCGCTCTATGACATGGTGCATTATCCTGCTAAAAGTAGCCATCAGAAGATGGGTACACTGTGATCATAAAGGGATGGACATGGTCAGCAACAATACTCAGTTAGGCTGTGGCATTGACACGATGCTCAATTGGTACTAATGGGCCCAAAGTGTGATCGGCCCAAGAAAATATCCCCCACACCATTACACCACCAGCCTAAACCGTTGATGCAAGACAGGATGGATCCATGCTTTCATGTTGTTGATGCCAAATTCTGACCCAACTATTCGAATGTAACAGCAGAAATTGAGACTCATCAGACCAGGCAACGTTTTTCAATCTTTTATTGTCAAATTTTGGTGAGCCTGTGCAAATTGAAACCTCAGTTTCCTGTTTTTAGCTGACAGGAGTGGCACCCGGTGTGGTCTTCTGCTGCTGTAGCCCATCCACCTCAAGGTTGGACATGTTGTGCACTCAGAGATGCTCTTCTGCATACCTCGGTTGTAATGAGTGATTATTTGAGTAACTGTTGCGTTTCTATCAGCTCAAACTAGTCTGGCCATTCTCCTCTGACCTCTGGTGTCAACAAGGCATTTGCACCCACATAACTGCCACTCACTGGATATTTTTCCCTTTTTCGCACCATTCTCTGTAAACCCTAGAGATGGTTGTGTGTGAAAATCCCAGTAGATCAGCAATTTCTGAAATACACCAGATTTATGAATTATGACTGTTGACTTACATTTAAAAGGCCTAAAACATTAGTCTTTTTTAAAAATATATTTTTGTCCATTTTGAAGTCACAAAGGTATTTTCAAAAGCAAAAATGACATGTAATACCGTTATTAAAGATGTTGTTTGTGATTTAAAGAAAAGAGCAGCAGCAGGTTGCGCTGAGTGCTCCTCGTGTGTATGTTTATGACTAGATAAATCTGCTGAGAGATGATGACGTCCTTTCCCAACTGTTAACTTCGCACTAATGGATCTCTTTTTGCTGTGGGAAAAAATAACTAAAGGGTGTGAGGGCTTAGTGACGCATTGACCGGATGGTGTGGCCAACTGATAAATGGCCTACGGCGTAAAGTACAGCTGGATAGGATTCACTAACAATGTGTGAAGGGATGTGAAGATTTTGGATGCGTCTCAAAACCAAGCGAGCTCCCTAAAGAGATGTGCTGTACATGGTCAAATGTGCATATGGAACAATGCCATTAGAAGTGCAGTACAGCATGACACTTTCCTTTCCTCTGCTGTTTGTTAGGTTTATCGGATACACAGGGCTTAGCATTTATTCGAGTAAATCCATCTTCATATTCTAGGGCGCAAAGAGATGGAGTTGGAAAATGTGAGACTGCAATGGAGTTGTAATAGATTTGAGGAAAATATTTATGAAAATAGGGTGCTTATAAATTGGGCTGACAAAATTGTGACATCTTCTTTAAAGATACAAACAAATCATGGAAATAGTTTGAAATAATTTAAAATGAGGGGAATTTTTATTTTAGATTATTTGTGGTGGTCAAGGATTTCATTCGATTCAAATTTATAGGCCTATTCAGAAACCTATTCATTCCTCATTCCACTGTATCTTGTGTTACTCTCTGAAAGAATGTCTGAAAAGTTAAGGCATTTTGACATTTTTATTCAGACATGTTCATTTTGTTTTATGTTTGTGAATTCAAAACAAACACTTTCATAGTTTTTTTTAATGATTACCACAGATGCAGCATCTGACTGTCTCTGACACATACACACACGCGCACACACAGTGAAGTAGTTAAGTGATTCCAAATGTTTCTCTGACAAACAATGAGGCACTGTTTTTTTTTTTTTTTTTGAGAGTTGTATGCCCCCCAAACCAGAAATTTAGGAGTTTGGTTCAGTCTTATGCAGAAAAATCTTGTTGTTAATACATGTGTGTTTATATTTGCTTTTACATTCGTTTCTTGTCTGATGTTTCTTGACTTGGAATCAAATATATGACAACCCAATGGTACTTGCTTTAATTTAGATACCAATGATAAACATTTTATTTTCTTAATTTCAGTTTATTGAATTGTTTTCTTTTCAAAGTACATTCTTATATATTCTGTTCATTAGCACTTTAAGAGTATAACAGAACATACAGGAATGTCCTGAGATGTTCTATGCTGGACAGTCTAGGTCTCTAATGCCTCATAACTGGCTACAGAGTCTAGAATGGAAATGATTATGAAAGCATCAAAGCTGGTGGAACATTGTTGCTTTGTTTCTGATTTTGTTTTTAATTATTTTTATACAGACCATCTGAGAGCACAAATGACAACATTTCTTAGTCAAGCAAACACATGACTCAACAAGTATATACATTATAGGTGCAACGCTACAGATTGCTCACAGTTCGTATCATTTCGTCACCTTAGAATTATAAGGTTCTATCTGACATTTTTATCAAAATTGAGTTATTGACATATTCTTAATAAAAGACAACCTATTTACATTATGGGATTTTTTTTTACAAGTTGTTTACATTTTAAGACTTTTTATTTAAAAAACAAATGTTACATGCATACTGTTTGCTATGGAATGCAAAAACTTTGAAGCTCAATATCTCAAAATCATTCAGAACGCAGATAGAACCTTATAATTCCAAGGTGACGATTTGTATCATTGTTTTGGTTTGGTATATAATATGTTTAGTAAAAAAAAAGACACTGTCAAACAAAATAAAGAAAGCTATCTATGAAAAAAAAGCACAAATACATATATAGCAAATATACTAATAACATAAACTGCTTTTCTGTTGTTGTTGTTTTTTCGGTTATCTAAATAGTTTTCAGTTACAACAAGCTGACATACAGTATTTGACTCATAATGTATTTGATAGTTAGATCCTGTTTCCATTGAATGAAACATCAACTCCGTTTTACACATTGTCATTTAATAAAATGTATAATAGTCATCTAATTTGATATGAACCATGGGGCAAGAATTTTCTGAAATGTGGGTAGAGAATTGTATGGTTTAATTTTTTATAATTATTATTAATTATTTATTATTTTTTTTTACAGAGAACTTCTGCACTCCTAATCCAAAGCAATAAGCGTCCCTAACTTTAGGACTCATTTAAACATTCATGCATTCAAACAGGAATGGGAAATATGCTAGTTTATAATGTAATGTGCAATTTACGTCTGCATATTTAATCGTGTGGGTTGTACCCAACGGTTAAGTATTATATTGAGTAATGCGGCATCCCTAATATACATATATACTGTATGTGACACACTCTGTGAAAACTCACAAAGTATATTGTGTGAAACTATAACCTTGGTAAGTTTTAAAATTGACTGAGTTATGCCATGTGAAACATTTGCTTCATTACAGAATGACTTTGAAAATCATCATTTTGAGAAAAAATTTATTAAAGAAAAGCTTTTATTTAAAATTGTAAGACATCTGAACCATAATTATCCTGACTATGTGCAGTATACAAAGTTAAAGAGATTCTCCCATCATTTTCAGTGACACATTTATGAACTTTTTATTTTTAAGTTTTGTAAAACAGGTCTACTTGTTATGATGTGATCGTCCAAAAAGCATTAAAACAATTAAACTATTGGGCATGCATGGTACAGCAGCTTTTTTTTTTTTTGTGTAAAATCAATTATTCAGTAGTAAATGCTAAATATAATATAATATAATATAATATAATATAATATAATATAATATAATATAATATAATATAATATAATATAATATAATATAATATATTTCACATATGTGTGGAGTTTGCATGTTCTCCCCATGTCCGATGTGGGTTTTCTCCAGGTGCTCCAGTTTCCACCACAGTCCAAAGACATGCTGTATAGGTGAATTAAATAAAGTAAATTGGCCTAAGTGTATGTGTTTGAATGCAAGAGTGTATCTGTGTTTCCCAGTGTTGGATTGGGGCTGGAAGGGCATCCGCTGCATAAAACATATGCTGGATAAGTTGGTGGTTCATTCCGCTGTGACAAATAAAGGGACTAAGCCGAAAAGAAAATTAATGAATGAATGAATGAATATAATATAATATAGGGAAATATATATAATATAAATTACTATAATATTTTTTTATGTGTTAGCATTACATGTATACATTACACAGTCGATCGCATTAATCACATCTAGCAACAAAAAAAGTAGCCAATATGTGACACTTTCTATCAAATTCCTCCCCAGCTTTGTCTTAGAATGATTCTTGCTTGTCATCCTCCAAAAAAAATAATCCTGTGTATAGGATGTAGTGTCATCATTTGTGGCAATTCCACAGAGAGTTACTGTATCACATTACTGTAGCTGTTAAACAACCTGCTTTCTATTCTTCGGACATCATTACAGCTGACCTGTCTGACAGATAATTCTTCATACAATAGCATCGGTTTGCTTACTATAAAATAACCTTAAAATAAGCAGGTTACCTTGACACAAGCTGAGCTTTAAAACTCTGGCAATGAACAGAAATTTTGACAATGAAGCAGAGAAATCAAAACGGAAATCGAAACAAGGCTAAAGTCGCAGTTTGCTGTTGCAGTGACTGACGTGACGTTTGTGCTCATGGAGAGATATTCAATTATTTTTTTTAGTCTGTTGCTTTCATCTTAATGGTGAAGAAAGTCACCATTTCATGTAGGTTTGATCCATTCTTTAATGATGTGGGGGTATTTTCTTGGCACACTTTGAGCTCCTTTGGGCTTTTTTTTTTTTGCCCTGAATTGTCAATACTCTTTCAGATGTTATACATATGGAGAACATAACAATTTGTTTGTGCTTAAACTCATGAAAGACAGTTGTAGGGTGTAAGAAAATCCACACCACTGTGCTCCTGTGATCAAGGAAGCTGACATTTACCACCAACACCAACAAGTTGTGATAATTCTTTCGACTTTTCCAATCTGTTTCAGTCCAGATGATTATTTCTTGTGGTTGTTCTGAGTCTGTTTGTAATGCAGGGTGATAATATAAGCCTGGTCTCTTAGTCTGACAATGCTCTTTTCAGCTTAAAGTTTATGAAATCGGGAAATCGTTACCTTTTTTTTTTTTCTTCTTATTCAAATGAAAAGCCTGCAAGCCATCTTAAGTTTCACAGCTGAAATTTCTGTTTCTGCAACAGAAGGTTTGGATGTGAAAACACATGTACCCAGGAGACCCTGAATACTTTTTTCAGAATCAGAAATGTAATGGTAAGCTCTCAAAGTGGGAGAGAAATGCATCCAATGAGATCAGTGGGGGACCGGGAACATGACGAACTGCACATGTCAAAGTATTAGGCAGATTCAGGATACCAGACTCTCTTAGCATACTTAACAGGAAGTAACTTGGGAAAAGAAGAAAAATAAATAAATTGGCTGAGGTTAAAGAATGGCTGGTGTTCAAATGTTATGGGGATCTGAGCTCATGGTATGGTTTTCTAGCTAGCTGTACTGAGGTTTCTTTGTTTGGATCATAAGAGAGGAAAAGGGGTGTCTAGACACTGCACTTCTGCCTTGTTGGAGAATGGAGCAAATTTTAAAATTGACCACAATTCTGGTTTTGAATTTGAATTAAAAGGATAGTTCACCCTAACATACATTTTGTTTTTTTAATTGCATTTTTATGTTATGCAACTTATCATTTTTCTAGAAATATTGTATGGTTTGGAACAAAAGGAAATTATTTTTGTTTGAGTGTGTGCATGTGCGTGTGTGTGTGGTTATGTGTGTGTGAATTAATGTTGCATGAAATACCGATACTAAAAAAGTATCGCGATACACTGGCTCTAGTACCTGTACTTTTGAGTTACAGCTCTAGTTGTGAGTGCTCATCAATAGGGGGCAGTGTGGGGGCTGCGGGCAGTGTGTATGTTGAGCTGTTTAACTGAGGCTTGTCCTTTCACACACTCTCCATAGTGATAAAATACAATAAACCCCACAGCTCAGCTTGTGGAGAGAGCTGATTCACGAAATGAAATTTTTTATTATTTTGCGGAAATTCAAACCGTTTCCCAGATGACGTTTGATGGTTGCGAAATTAGTGAAATAAATGACCAAACTACCAAATAATACATGCCATGAGCATAACCACATTCACCATCGGGAGGTGGTATAATCACTCTGGTAGGAGAATTTTGCTTTCACAATCCAAAATAAATAAAGTAATCCAGCATCAGTGCCCGAAAGCTCCGCCCTGCGGGTGTTGAGTGCGTGAAGTGTCCACCATTCCACACTTCATTTTAACGGTTGACGATCATTAGCATCTTAAATCCTTGAAAGTTTTTAATATTTAGATATTTTTTTAAACTTCTGAACATTTATATGTATTAATGTATGTAGTATATCATCTTTGCTTCAAATTACAAAAAATGTATTACCGCTTGTGTGAGGTGTTTTTAATGCAGCGTCAGGACAGTAAATTTGACATCAGGGGTGGACTTAGTGATTTGGGGGCCCTAAGCAACTCCAGGTATGGGGCCCTAGCATTTTTGAAAAATAAAGTACATGTTAAAAAGTATGTATATATAAAAGTATCTATATATATACAACTTGTCCAACTTGCTCCAACTTGTCTCAACACACATGCACAAATGTTTCTAGAAAGCCTAGTAAGAGCTTGATTAGCTAGCCCAGGTGTGTCTGATTGGGGCTGGAAGTAAACTTTGCAGGACACTGGCCCTCCAGGACCGAGTTTGGGAACCCTGATGTACAAAGCCATTTTTGTGATTAGATTTTAATAGCAGGAAAATAATAAACGGTCCATTTAAATTATTACATTTAAAACAGAGAAGAAGCCGATCGGTTTGACTGTAGAGGAAATACCTCACGCTCGCTGTGCTGAAACATTTGCCATTGGTATGCAGAGGAATGATCTGCTCTCAATGCTGCAGGTGAGAGAGATGGCTCTGTGGCACTTTGAGTGATCTGAGGTGGGGGAGACACCGACGGCATCACCCGCAGCTCGGTACAGTACGGACACATGCGAGTCTCTAAAAATCTCCAGTAACACCTAAAAACATTCGCTAGTTGCTTTTTTGAAAATTTGGTGCTAAGGGGGGTCTGAAAAGTTGGCAACACTGGCTGGCAACGCGAGTGTCTTTGATTGAAGCGCTTACACCTGGTGCATGTGCAGTATGGAAGGAACGTTTCATTATTCATGTGGGGGGGGGGATGGGCAGGTTTTTATAAGTAGGCCTTATAACGTTAAAATCTTAAAAGTTATAGACATATTTTAAAACATACAATAGAAAATTTATAAAAGAGCTATATGATTAATATAGGCTTCTTGGCATTGGTGGGGGCCCCCTAATTCCCCGGGGCCCTAAGCGGCTGCTTACCTCATTTATTGGTTAACTCCGCCCCGTTTGACATTATTCTCTCTTCTGGCTGCCGTTATCAGTCTCACACTATTTTTCCCCTTTTTCTGAAAGTCCTTAGTTTTTGTTTTATTATTTGAGCAAGTAAGAGCATTCACGGTCCCACTTTATATTGTCGCTAGTACCTGTGAACTTACATGGTAATTAGATGTGTAAGTAGTATGTAACTACAGTGTATGTACACACTGGTACAGAGTATTTACTTGTGTATACTGGTGTAACTACACTCATGTAACAACCAACTGAATAGTATGTGTAAGTACAAATGTGTAACAGGACATTGGTAACAACAGTAGGAAAGTACACATATGTAACAAGATTTATGTAAGTGCATTGTGTAACAACAATATGTACTTGCAGATGTTTTTCCACTTCCACACCTGTTTGCAGATCATGTACTTGTGAACACTGTATGGCAGAACTAATGCTGCATTAGAAGGTTTCACCTTGTGATACAAGTGTACTTGCATGGTAAATCCACAGGATCCACTCAATATAAAGTGTAAAATGGTCACAAATTACTGTTCATACATTCATTCATTTTCTTTTCGGCTTAGATGGGTTGCAGCTGGAAGGGCATTCACTGTGTAAAACATATGCTGGAAAAGTTGGCGGTTCATTCCGCTGCGGCGACCCCAGATTAATAAAGGGACTAGGCCGAAACGAAAATGAATTTTATTTTAAACTTTATATTGTGGACTGTTCTTGTGGAGTTACCATGTAACTACACTGTTATTAAAGTGTTGCATAGAAGATATTTCTACAAGTTACACAGTAATTTGTGACCATTTTACTCTTTATATTAAGTGGACAGTTCCTGTGGAGTTACCATGTAAGTACACTGGTATCACAAGGTGAAACCTTCTAATGCAGCATTAGTTCTGCCATACAGTGTTCACAAGTGCATGATCTGCAAACAGGTGTGGAAGTGGAAAAACATCTGCAAGTACATATTGTTGTTACACAATGCACTTACATAATTCTTGTTACAGATGTGTACTTTCCTACTGTTGTTACCAATGTCCTGTTACACATTTGTACTTACACATACTATTCAGTGGGTTGTTACATGAGTGTAGTTACACCAGTAATACAAAAGTAAATACTATGTAAACGTGTGTACATACACTGTAGTTACATACTACTTACACATCTAATTACCATGTAAGTTCACAGGTATAAGCGACAATATAAAGTGGGACTGCATTCACTGCGCTCTAAGTTGACCTATGACGACTTCCGCTACTGAGAAACCCGGAAATGTGAAAAGGGTCTATGATGGTAATGATCAGGAGAACCACAGAAGCCAGATATGTTACAACGTGCTACACATTGAAACACTGATAAATAAGGAGGTCCTGATTAAAAATGTATCATAAAACAGAATGCAAAATGTAAATTAACCTCATAAGTTAAACCTGAGAGCCACCATGTCCAAATTTTCAGTTTTAAGATAATTTGAGGTTCGCCAAAGCCATTTCCTAACCACATTATGCTCTGTAGGTCTCTGTGTCAATGCAAACTGGATTTCTTGTCGTATTGCATTATAAATTCTCCCCGTAGACATGTAGGGAGCTGTAAAACATGTTGAAGCTTTTATTTTGTCTTACTGAAAGAGGCCCACGGCATGCTGATACACAAAGGGGGCTTTGCTGGATTTCCCTTCCTCTCTCTCTTAACGCTATTAAATTTCCCCCTATTTTTCCTATTTTTCTTCCTGGCGGTATTTTATCAGTAACTCTTTAATGTTTAACCACTGTATGTTTTTAATTCAAAACTTTTACTTAAGTAACCTCTTTGTGGCCTGCTGGTGGGAAAACAAAGACAATGGATTAGTGACTAAGCTTGACTCTCCAGTAGCCAATGAGATTTATTAGCATCCTGGGAGGGGTAAAGCAGACTCTATGGGCCAGCCAGGTTTGGCAAAGTGGAAATTAAGTATTTCAGTATGCACGAGCTGCTTACATTGGTTCGCCTCGCATGACATGGTCAGAGCGCTTTGCGTATGTGGGACATACAAGTAATAGGTTCCATGAAGTAAACCCATCACTGAGCTTGCAAGCCCCCTCCCCGACAGCCGACTGGAGCAGCTGGCTCATTATACAAGACTGATGAAAAGGCTTTCATATAAAGGCACCCAGGCTCCAAAGACGACCCCCTGACGGCCTCTCCTTGTTTCCCACTGCCCTCCCTCCACACTGTACATGTGGAAATTATTTGCACGTAGTCATCCAGGACTCCTGGTTAGATGGGAACAGGACACGGAGAGGGGAGGCAGCTGTGGGCTGTTGTAATGGCAGCACAATCAGGCAGTCAGGCCAGAGCTGATTTAAACCAGCTTCCTCAGAACACGCGTTCATCATTCAGCTGCTTTACAAAGAGCAGCAAAGAGCAGAAGAGACAGTCAGTATTGATGGCTGCTATGTACGATTAGCGGAAGGAAGCTTAGCACGCCGTAAATCAAAATTGAGACCTCACTGGCTTTCATTGCCTTGCTGACGGTGACATTAAAGGTCAAAACATAAATTATTAGCGTCAAACAATGCACAATTTACTGGAATGCTAATGCATTTTGCGCAGTCTGAGCCTTTACAGAAAGCCATGTGTTAATGCGCAAGTCTCAATTAAATTTTTATTCAGGCAGACAATTGGCATATTGTTTTAAGAGCCCATGCAGTAATTATGAGTCAAATTTTATAGTTTCTTAGAGTCCCACTTCAAAAACGACTACTCTCCACGTCATCGTACTTCGTAATTAAAAACAAATGTACTCACAGCTCTTGACTTGGCAGTGTTGTCTTTGAATGTGTCCAGGCGGGATTTGACAGCTGTGGTGTGTCCCACAACACCCATCCCTGGGCCTAAAGGAGTTGTAGGGTGGTCTATACCCCTGAGTTTATCTTCTGAGTCTCTTCGGGATATTAGGGTGGTCTCAGTCATGCCCCTGCTGTGTTTAACTTCATTTCCTTTGAGGAGCTTTGTGAGGCCAAGCGAGGATGACGAAAGACCGAGGAGTCTAAATTGTTGTGTAAACTGAACTTCTTTGTTTAGAGGTTGTTGATGTTTTGTTGCTCCAGCAGGTTTTAGGGTACCATAAAAGCGTTTGACTCTTTGGTGTCAGTTGTGTGTATAAAATCTTTTATTTTCAAGGTTTATTTAAGAAAAGAAGGCATCAGTATATAACAAGCCATGCCATCGATGGGCATAGACAAAAAATAGGTGCCCTTTTAGTTGTTCATCATACTTAGAGGAAATTTACTCGCTATTTACACCACCTCAAGTGGTTATAGACCTATATGAGTTTCTTTCATCTATAGCTAGGTGATAAAATTGATATCAGTATTTATTGACTGAACACCATTGTCAATGTTGATTTAAAAAAAAAAAAATGAAGTATTGGTATGAAGGCTATAGTTTTATTCAAATGTGGCTGCTGAGCGCGTACCTTGGAAGGAATGCCAATAAGCTTAAGGCTGGTTTATACTTCTGCGTCGATCGATCGGCGTGACCCACGACCCCTGCCTTGCACATAGCGGTGCATTTATCAAATCAAATCAAAGTTTACAGTTGCAATCAGAATTATTCAACCCCCTGATTTATTAGCCCCCCTGTTTATTTTTTTCCCCAATTTCTGTTTAACGGAGAGAATTTTTTTTCAACACATTTCTAAAGATAATAGTTTTAATAACTCATCTCTAATAACTGATTTATTTTATCTTTGCCATGATGACAGTAAATAATATTTTACTAGATATTTTTCAAGACACTTCTATACAGCTTAAAGTGTCATTTAAAGGCTTAACTAGGTTAATTAGGTTAACTAGGCAGGTTAGGGTAATTAGGCAAGTTATTGTATAATGATGGTCTGTTCTGTAGACTATTGAAAAAATATAGCTTAAAGGGGCTAATAATTTTGACCTTAAAATGGGTTTTAAAAAATTAAAAACTGCTTTTATTCTAGCCAAAATAAAACAAATAAGACTTTCTCCAGAAGAAAAAATATTATCAGACATACTGTGAAAATTTCCTTGCTCTGTTAAACATAATTTGGGAAATATTTAAAAAAGAAAAAAAAATCAAAGGGGGTTCAATAATTCTGATTGCAACTGTATTTCTAGAGCACACTTAATTACGGCCTTTGGTCGACTAAGGTGCTGTGCAGTAGCAGATAAAAACAGCAAATACACTCTAATAAAAACAACATTATAAAACAATAGTAACAACATTTATACTTCTGCGCGCTGTTTGTGTTGCTCTGCAATAACACTTCCGAAATGCTAGCTGGCAGTGAGGTTTTTATCCTCCTCTGTGTCATGTTTCTTCACAGGTGTTTTGTTTTTTCTGAACGCTACCTTAATGTACAAGTAGCTCAAACTTGCTCATTCAGAGGCAGGAGCCGGCAGATATGCAACAACTTTAGTCATAAGGTAAACACAAAACAAAAGTTTCCATCCTTCACGGCACTCGACACTTGTACACACTCGCTCTAACGGGTTTGTGCGGCTCTCACCCCCGCTCACACTCATCAGCGCTACCAAGCTGACCAATCACAGAGCTTGTGCTACGTGTGGTTGCGACATGTAGTTAAATTTTTTTGAGAGGTGCATGTCAGCGACAGCCACGGTGAGGCGTATCCGACCACGCAAAGGCTGCGCCGGACCATATGCGTGTGCTTGAAGCAGAAGTATAAATCAGCCTTTAGGGTGTAAGTTTGTCATTTCCAATGGGGGCGCTCGACTTTCACGGCACACACATGGTGTGCAAGTGGTGCACACATGACACGCATGCATTTTTCAGGTACACCTAGTTAAAAAACATCTGAACTGCTGTGAGCGCACCATGATTCATGTCAGTACTACTAACCAATATGCCTCACACTTTGTATGGAATATACACATTTCAGTAATAACGGTAGACTTATTACCTCAGACAAACACAGCGCACCCAAACACTGCAGTGCTTTTTACTTTTCTCCATAAACTTGCATCGGAGCTGGAGCAATAGTTTGTCTGTTTTGTCATCCTCGGAGGAAAAGGTTGATGGTCACCTAGCTACGAGAGATGCCATAGAAAATGGTGAAGAAAATCACGCTTTTCACGTGTGAGTTTTGGGTTACGTCATTGTCACTTTAGTTCAGAATAACAAGACATGCGAAAATGAGTGCTGTATAGCAGCAGTGAGGACATTGTGAATAAAAAAAGATGTAAGGATGTAGCCAGAGTGGCTTTTTGGTTTCTTTTCTTGTGCATCCCAGCCACCAACACCCCATCTGAAAGATTTTTTTAGTATAGGGATAATATAGTCATCCAACTTGTTGTGATATGTATTTGAATAATGATGGTTAGTTCCTTTACTTGAAAGCTCAGATTTGATTATTATAATTTGTTTTGTTTACAGAGTTTGAGGTTTACTGTATCATTATTATTCACACCTTACAGATGTTGATCTATCTTTACCATTGCACACACTTTGTAATATTTTATTTATCAAGTTTTAGTCTTTTAAACCCTTATGTTTATTTTATTATAAAGAGATCAGATATTTTGTTTAAATATTTTTGTTTTTGACTCTTAAAACAATGTGCCTTATTAATGTTGGAAGAATAATAAAATCATAATATTTCTAAATGGATTGTTCAATAATTATTGATATTGAATGATAAGAAACATGATATTGTGATAATTATTTTTGTAATATCACCTAGCCCTACTTTCATCTGTTGAACACACAAAAATATATTTTGAAGAGAGCTTTAACCACTGACTTCAATAGTAGGAAAACAAATACTATGGAAGTTTATTCAGAATATCTTCCTTTGTTTTTTAATAAAAGAAAGAAAGCCAAACAGGACTGAAACAAGTAAAGGTTAAGTAAATTTTTCAGTTTAAAATTTTTGGGTGAACTATCCCATTAACCCATCCAACTCATGAAGGTCCATAGCTCTTATGCAGATGCCACTGAGTTGCCAGGAAAAGGTCTAATGGATACCCTTCAGTTGCCAGGAAAAGGTCCAGTATGGCTATAAACTTGTTACGAGCTGAGTCCAGCAAAGAACTGCCACAATGGGAATGGTTTTAAAGCATTCAAAGACTTTGTCTAGCTCCAACTTTTTTATTAAATTATTATAAGTTTTTTACATTACATTTGTTTATTTATTTATTTTTACATTTCATGGAAACTGGTGTATGTTTATGCATGGGTGCCTGTGTGGTTTTAAATTTGATAAGGAGTTGGATGATGTTCACTGAGCCCCTGTTTTGCCTAAAGGTTTCCTGTTATACTAGGCCACATCTTACTTTTGAAGTCTGTGTGTAATTATCAGGCCACTGATTTAGAAAGGCTGATTGAGTTTGCTGTGAAACACAACCTAGGGCGACTTGACTTCAAAAAGGGCTTTATTTAGGAAAAGGATTCACAAAGAATATTTTGAAGACTTGATGTTCTTGTAGATAATTGGTTTAAAATGACGTAGGATGCATTATTTTGTCCATTTTCAAATGCACTTTCTTTAAAAATAGCTTACATATAACTATTATCTCCTTAGGTTTTTAATACGATATTTGGCTTCAATTGATACTGCTTCTTTGAAGGGTCTTTCACAGCCTAAATAATGTCTACCCTATTTGTCATGGGTGGTATCTCTATTCATGTTTTAATTCTGCTTTGAGGCCTGCAATTCTTCTTTTCTCATACAGAGACAATATGCATTAATGGTATCCATTTCCCAATCTGTTCTGCTTCATTTGAGTTTCTCGCCAGGGGACAACAAAGCTGATGTTCAAATAGAGGACATCTGGTGTAGAGATATTGCAGAAGTCAGTGATAACACTAAGGGATTTAAATTAAACTGCTTTTTTTATTGTGCTTATTTTTCCAGCTTAATGACAGATGCTGATAAACTACAGTGCCATGGATGTTTTAAATACAAATTAATGTTGTTCTTTGTGATTTTAAGATTTATGATTTTGAGGGGGTTTATTTTTTATTGATTTGTTTCTTGAATTTTTAAACTAATTCACAAGAGTTTTCAAAAGGAATACAAATCAACATACATTGGTCACCCCATTGGCCTCAAAAATATTTGTGGTAAATATTTAATAAGGCATTTGAAAATTCCTCAAAGATTTTGGTACATATCTTATACCATCACACAGCTGCTGATTCGTGATCCATGATGTGAATCTCCCATTCAAGCACATTGGATTTAGATTTGGTGACCTTGGATGCCATTTGATTGTGGTGAATTATATTCTCGTGTTTAAGAACCCAGTTAGAGATTTGTGACTTAAACATGCTTTAATTGGACAGCATAAAATTGTTACATTGTGGTTATATAGGAACTGTGCCATTTAAGTGTGCCAAAAAAAAAATCTCTGGCACCATTTACACCACAAGCAGCCTGAACAATGCACAAGGTAGGAGGTCATCGCTTTTATGTTTTCTTTTGCAACCTGTCTATAGCCCCTTTCACAAAGTGATACAAAACAGTCAATTCAAAATTTTCCGGAAAAGACCATTCACACAGCCATTCCAAAATACTGGTAAATTCTGACATCATTAACCAGTAATGACCTCTAAACGGCCGTGTTTGATTTTGTAAACATAGAAGGGGTCTGGCTTTTGTTGATGGTTTCACTTTAATTTCAACTTTTAGCATTCATGCAGCTGCTTTGTCCCAGAGACATCCAAAGGCAGAAGCGCGACACATTTACACATTTGACTACATTACAAATTCTGTGGATGGATGAGTATTGAGAACAACTTTGACGTAAACATGGAGGAACACTTTCGCATGTCGAGATGTACATAATATGTGTGTGCGTTGGCGCATACCAGAGCACTTCACATGCACATGCGTCAACCGACTGAAGCAAAGCTTGAAGGTAAACAAACATCGGTTTATCATAAGCATTTTATCGATAATGTTTTACACAGTTGGCATTAAGAAGGAACATATAAATGTTATCTGACTAACATCTAGTAGCTAAGTGTCTCTGGAAAAATATTCAAAGGCTTTTATTTTATATGTGAATGTGTCTGAATATCTGATTGGCTGGAGCAGACGACTCACATCAACGCGTTAATCGTAAATGCTCCTATTCTGGAAATGTTCCTTCTGCATTCACACAGAGAACTACAAATTAAATGCGCCAAATTACCAATAATGTTACAACTAATTTACCGGTATTTTCAAAAAGGGCCTGTTCACACATGGTCTCTTTCCGGAATTTTTTTTGGAAAGGTCTGTACAGTATGTGTGAAAGGGGCTTATGTCTATATAATTATTTTGGTACTGTTCTAAAATAAGCCTCATGGGAGCATTTAGCAAAAATAGAACTTGTGTCATGCAAAGAACTGCATGACAAATGTCCTTTATTCATTAATAATGTGTAAGGTAATGTAAATATCATTAGTGTGAAAAGCAACAAAAGTTGTTAATGGACACACTACCCCATGTCATTCTGTTTATTTTGAAACTGTATACAAACACATGTTGAAGTATATGTTTAAGTTCATTTATTTGTAGAGCACATTTAAAAACAGCCACAAGACTTAAAGTGATGTACACAAGACAAAATAAAATAAAAAGACATATTATAAAAGCATAACAATAAGCCAAGAGAAATGACTGAATAAATTAAAAAATAAAGCGGTAGAAAGGACTATTAAAATAAGATTAAAAAAGCCAAGCTAAATTGGTTCATTTTTAAGAGTGATTTAAAAAAGAGATAGTGATGGAGCCATTCTAATCTCAAGGGGCAAAGTGTTACATAACCACATAAAGCACTGTCCATTAGGGTTGGGCGATGTTGACCAATTTGGCATAGTACGATGTCTAATGTGAACATCGGCGATGGACAGTGGACGGTGGTTGTTGTTAAATATCAATTAATTCATAACAAATTTAAAATTTGTAGCCTATCGTTTTCACTACCTGACCCACATGGTCTTTGCTTTACCCATAACCAAGCCATAAATAAATAAAGTTATACACAAATTACCACCTGTCAATCACTTTTTTTTTCGCGGGACTGCTTAAATAAGCAGAGTGATCTATGTCCTTATATTGGCTTTTTCCCCATGGCTTTTTCCGGCTGGTGGCGGAGACGAGACGAGAGTTCGTTTGGAGTTCACTGTAATTTGTATTGTGATTAATGATAAGTTTTTTATTACTATTATTATGAGGAAATAATAACAAGTAAAGATGGTAGGGCTCGATCGTTTCGACGTATGCGCCCGAAATTTTATGCAACCTAAAATATATATTTGAAAGCATTTGTGCTAGTGCATAAATTGTTGCCATGCGACCTGTTTTCACTGCAAAATCCTCACCGCGTGCGCTGATTTAGGAGACATTTATGCAGGATGCATCTTTGCATCTAAAGACGCCAAATGCAGCGCTCAGGAACAGATTAAAACAGTTGTTATGTGAACTTGCTGAAGCAAAACAAGCCCGCAATGCTTGCCCCGCCTTTGTGCTCTTCTTATTGGCCCACTGCACTAGAACTTAACGCGAATGGATTGGTTAATATCAGCTGTCAATCACTCAGTCAATGCCTTCTGCCTTCACATGACAGTAGCTGCAACCGTGGAAATGTGAAGCGCTGACAGATTTAGTTTTAGAAACCATAACGTTACTAATAATGGCACATCTAATTAGTGATCATGTGCTGAATGTTAATCCACAATTTACACTTTTCCAAGAGTGGATAAAAGACTTCCAGTGGCTTCAAGTCCGCTATGAAAATAACTAAAGCCGTTCACTGTAAAGTCTGTGGGACGGGGTTTGCAGGTAACAGCGTTTGCCACTGAATCTACACATTTTAAGCTCGAGTGGTGCTGTATAATCCTCACCAAGTATTTAATCCTCACGATGCTGTCAGCCATGCAAGCGGCAGCTATAAGTAAAATATAGCACAGCTCATGAAAAGACTGTTATTGCTATTAAGATGACATGCAAATAATAAGTTATATATCAATATAAATGTGGGGCGGGGCGATGGATCACGATGTCGGCTCAGCACCGTGAAGTTTATCGGCCATCGGCGATGGACGATGGCATCGTCTATCGGCCCAACCCTACTGTCCATCTACATTTCAGCATGGATTGAGGAACTAAAAGAAGAATGCAACAGCTCTGAGAGATACAGTAGGTTGGGGATAGATTATGAAGGGATTTATATATCACTAAACGCACTTTAAAATCAATTCTGAATTAGACGGGCAGCCAATTGAGACATCTTAGAAGAGATGTGGTCATGTTTCCTACTATTACAAATGAATCTAGCAGCAGCGTTTTGGTCCAACTGAAGGCGAGAAATCCGTGATTTAGAGATGCCACAGTAAAGTGAATTTCAGTAGTCTAACTGTGACATAATAAAGTGTGGACAGCCATCTCTAGTGTGGTGAGATTTAAGAAATGTTTGACTTTAGACAACAAGCCAAGTTGATAAAAACTGGAGCCAATAACCGAACTGATATTTTTGTCTAGTTTCAATGACTCATCAAGAATGACACCCAGATTTCGCACACGGGGGGATCTGAAGGCAGATAAGCAGTCCAAATCTAGGCATGTGGCCTGAACATTATCAGTAGGGCTGCAAACAATCACCTCTGTCTTATCATCATTTAATGTTTTTAATCTCTTCTAAGCACCTTAGTAAGGTACTAGGAGCGAGTGGGTCATTCCTCTTAATAGGTAGGTAAGAGCGTACTCTCACTATGGACGCTTGCCTTAAACCGTGCTGAAGTGTGGTTGTCCCCCCTCCCCTCTCCCCAGACGGTCTGCACTCACACTAGAGATGTCCAAATCCAATCATGTGATCGGAAATTGGGCCCAATCACGCAGTTTTTCAGACTTCAGACTTGCGTTATCTCCTGATCAGTACTCGAATATAAACAGTTAGGTCCATAAATATATGGACATAGACACAATTCTAACATTTTTGGCTCCATATACCAACATAATTGATTAGAAATGAAATGAACAAGATGTGCTTTTACTGCAGAATGTCAGCTTTAATTTGAGTATTTACATCTAAATCAGGTGAAAGCTGAACAGTTTGCATATGTGCCTCCCACTTGTTAAGGGACCAAAAGTAATTGGACAGAATAATAATCATAAATCAAAATTTCACTTTTTAATACTTGGTTGCAAATCCTTTGCAGTCAATTACAGCCTTGAAGTCTGGAACGCATAGACATCACCAGACGCTGGGTTTCATTCCTAGTGGTGCTCTGCCAGGCCTCTACAGCAACTGTCTTCAGTTCCTGCTTGTTTTTGGGGCATTTTCCCTTCAGTTTTGTCTTCAGCAAGTGAAATGCATGCTCAATCAGATTCAAGTCAGGTGATTGACTTGGCCATTGCATAACATTCCACTTCTTTCTCTTCAAAAACTTGCTTTTGCAAGATGCTTTGAGTCATTGTCCATCTTCACTGTGAAGCGCCGTCCAGTGAGTTTTGAAGCATTTGGCTGAATATGAGCGGAACATTTTGCTTGAAACCCTTCAGAATCTTGCTGCTTTTGTCAGCAGTCACATCATCAACAAATACAAGAGAACCAGTTCCATTGACAGCCATACATGCCCATGCCATGACACTACCACCACCATGCTTCACTGCTTAGAATCATGAGCAGTTCCTTTTCTTTTCCATACCCTTCTCTTCCTATTACTCTGGTACAAGTTGATCTTGGTCTCATCTGTCCATAGAATGTTGTTTCAGCACTGTGAAGGCATTTTTAGAACTCTAAGCTGGCCTTCCTGTATTTGAGGCTCACCAATGGTTTACATCTTGTGGTGAACTATCTCTATTCACTCTGGTGTAGTCTTCTCTTGATTGTTGACTCTGACACACATACATCTACCTCCTGGAGAGTGTTCTTGATCTGGCCAGCTGTTGTGAAGGGTGTTTTCTTCACCAGGGAAAGAATTCTTTGGTCGTCCACCACAGTTGTTTTCTGTGGTCTTCCAGGTCTTTTTGGTGTTGCTGAGCTCACTGGTGCATTCTTTCTTTTTAGGAATGTTCCACACAGTTGTTTTGGCCACGCCTAATGTTTTTGCTGTCTCTCTTCAAATCCATTGTGTATATAGAGCCAAAAATATCGATATATCAATAACAAATATTGATATCGAGGATGCGTCAAGGCAGCCTTGAGTGGCTGTTTCTTCGCTTTTCTTTATTCTTTTTTAATGTATTATAGAAGTATCAGATCAGTTTTCGGTATTGGCAGATACTCAAAATCAAATGACTTTGACTCGGACTTGAGGGCAAAAAAAACCTGATCGGGACATCCCTTACTCACACTGCATCTTTACCTATCGAACCTGAGCACGCTTGTCATTGATGATGTGACTATTCAGTTTAACAGGAAGAGAAGTGCTCTCGCTTAGCACATTGGAGATTGCTTTAGTTATATTGTTTAAGTTAATCGGCATGCAGTGATGTGCAGTCAAATATTTTGCTGAACAGATCCACCATTTTGACGCGCCTAAATTATCATAAAAGTCATTGTGCTACAGGTATTAGGAGGTTTGCTGAAGGTGTAGCTGACGTGCAGCAAGGGGTTTGCGTCTTTAATAAACTATGACAGTTCATGTTCATTGAAAAGTAAGAATGAATAATAAATCCATATGAAATGGTCTCTTAAAAGTGAAGTCGTGTCTTCAGTTTCGGGCTCAGATGTGCTTTGCACTCACACTACAAGCGTACCACACCAAAGCCCAACCGAACTTCGCTCTGGCACACCTTTTCCAATCAGGCCAGGGCTGGCCAACTGAACCATGCCTGAGCCCGATTCGGAGCACTCACACTTCTCAAACGAACCGGGAAACACGCCTGGGCACGGTTCTGATAGCATACTGTAGTGTGAGTGCACCCTAAATCTGGGTGTCATCAGCATAGAAATGGAAAGACACTCCATTACTTCTTAGAATGGCCCCTAGCGGATGTGTATATATATAAAATGAAAAAGTGAGGGAGCTAAGACTTGGCTTGGCTAAGCCTTGAGGGAGGCCACAGGTAAGATCAGCAAATGAGGAAGAGAAGTTACCTAATTTAACAGAAACATTTCTGTCAGATTGAAAAGACTTAAACCACTTAAGGACTGTGCCTTTCAAGCCCACATCTGACTCTAAAGTTTTTTGTGGTTTCACAAAAATGTAGGCTGAAATATGTATTTCCAATGAGCCTGTGTTGCAAGTAACCTATTTATTTATTTTTGAAAGAATAATCTCAACAAATTATGACTGTACCATCCTAAAGTTGCAGCAGAAATCAAGACTCATCAGACCAGGCAACCTTGTTTCAATGATCTGTTCTTGTCCAGCTTTAGTAAGCATACGATTTTCGGTTTCTGAAATACTCAAACCAACCCATCTGGCACCAACAACCATGCGGCTTAAATTGTTTTTCTTCCCAATTCTGATGCTCTGTTTGAACTTGACCAGATCATCTTGGCCACGTCTAAATGCATTTGCTGGCACGTCTTTGGCTGATTATATTTATGTTTCAAAGCAAACAGGTGTACCTAATAATAGTTCTGGTGAGATTTAATAGATAGGCACTCGTGTATAGGGACATATTCCAGAAAATTTAAATATTGAGGTTAATCACATTGATCCCAAAGCTGAGTATAGCTGTCTGAAAGAACAATTCTCCTAATGGTTTAGCATTCTGTCCAATATGCTGCTCCTCAGAGAATAACACAATGACAGATGAAGGCTGTGATTCTTATAGGCTACATATACAAAGAACATTATGTCCCAGTTTTTTTTTTTTTTTTTTTTGCACCATGGTTGTCCACACTTGTCAAGTTTCATCTATCATTGCAGACTGCAAATAAGAGCACATTTGCTTTTCTTTTTACGCAAACAATCAGAATTTTACTTTTTTTTTTTTTTTTGGTCAGATGTTTTACATTTGTCCACTGCTTTCAATTCAAACTCAGTTTTTAATTAAATGACATAACAGCAATATGGGACAAAAAGGAGAACAATGGACAGTCTGGATGTCATTTATAAGTTTTGGATGTTTAGCTGAGGAAAGCAGGTGGTGGTGCAAACCACCGCCCATGTCTTTGGCAGACACTAGCATTGGGCTCAGCAGATAAACATATTGTTTGAAATATGCCAAAAAACATGTGTGACTGTAAATGTGGCTGAGGCTCAGGGGTCTTGATCATTCATTAGGTCCACCCAATTTCCCATTCATCCACTGTCCATTCCTCTTAACTCAACGTAGCATTAGTCAAGCAGAACAGCAACTCTCCCAAGCCTTTGCTCTGTGTCCAAACTAGCCAACCTTGCTAATAACTTAACTAACGTGGACACTCCTAAACCTGACACCTCATGTCATCATTTACTGTAATCCTCAAACAAATGCAACAAGCCATAATTTTATTCCAGTTTCTACTTTTAATTCATATTCTCCTCGTTGTCTTGTTCATCAAGTTCTTTGTTCTTTCTTTCATGAAGAAAACCAAGTCTGTTGTCAGTTAGTCATCATCAAACTTCTGCTTTGTAAGCTCCTGGCACCATACTGGCTGCTGCTTTTCTCATGTCTTGAATGACCATTTTTCATCCTTTTAAGGCGATCCAGGCACATCTAATGTATAACAGTATCTGTGCCCTTGTGTGTATACTGTTTTAGAAGGGATCAGAAAATGAAATGGATCATGAAGAACACATTTCATACACTGATGGATAAAAGATGAACACAACAGAGAGTTGGTCTAATTGCATCACTAGAACAGCTAATCTTTGGAAAGGTCAAACATAGAAGTTGATCAGCTTTGAGTCTTCTGACAAAGGAACAGAGGCTGCAGACATTGGTGGTTTTCACTAATTGCAACTACACTAATTGCAAATACAGTAATCTACATGTAGAAATGCCACATGCACTTCTGCTGGAATATTAGTTTGCTATATGGTTTCCTATACATTGCAACATTGCATCAAAATACAATTCAGCTGATATGCAGTGAGACTTTCAAGTTGTTACTATCCAGGTTGCAAACCTAATAAAAACAAAGTTTGTTGACTTGAGCTGATTTTTTTTTTTTTGGTCCATTGTCATTTATATTCATCATAAGTTTCATTTTTAATAGTTTCAATTCTGGTTTAGGTTACAATTCTTTAACACAGATTGGTATGTAAAACCAAGCTACCACTTGGTTTGCTAATTATTTGTGTAACAGGACACAGTGTGTCCAAATGGCCGGTTTAACTTCTTTATCTTTAGAGGTGCCCAAAAGAGTACTGCAGGGATTGGTATTAGGGCCTATATTATTTTCTATTTAAATTAATAACTTGTGCGACAACATTCCAAATGTCTTTTATTATTTGTATGCTGATGATACAGTGATTTATTGCTGCTCTCGTTCACTTGTTCAGGCCAAACAATCTTTACAGTCTGCTTTTAATATTGTTCGGTCTTATATTCAGGATCTAAAATTGGTTTTACATTTAGATAAATCTAAATTAATGACTTTCACAAATCTATCCAACCCTTTGCAGAACCAACCATTAATTACCACAGCCCAAAGTGAACAAATACATTTAGTGTCTGTTGGAATATTGAATCAATTCCATGTGTGTTCAATAAAAAAATGTCAGGAGATGTTTTTCTTCAATGTTTAAAATATTAGTAATTTATTGGATACAAATGAATAATTTGATTCACAGAATTCTGGTATCCTCATTGCAATGCAAAAGTTACATTCAAGAGGTGCGCAACAACTTTCATTTTCTGACTTTTATGGGCAGCTGATGTTAAGTTTAGTGAAATTTGTCACTTGTCAATCATTGTCTAGTCCTTCATGGGCCACACCCATACATACGTCCTCTTTATCTACGAATTCTCTGCACATCATTGAAAACATAAGACTTCTCAACTGCACATATATTCTGTGTTCAGTTTCAATACATTTCTGCTCACAGGAGGTTTCGCTGCAGAGCTCAAGTTAATTTTAGACAATCAGGCCTTTGCATTTATAGCAGCATCATCTACTTCTGCAAAAATGCTTCATTAGTATGCAAAACATATCACACTCAACAGAAGAAGTTTAGTTAATATATCACCTTTAAGCAATACAAATACAATTGTTAAATGAAAAGAAAGTTTTTTTTTTTTACTTGATCATGAGCTTTCCCTCAAAGCACACGTAGCAAATTTGGCACGCGAATTGAGAGTTAAGCTTGGGTTTTTTTATAGAAATGGATCTTGCTTTTCTCTTAAAGCTCATAAACATTTGGTGTCTGCAACATTTTTACCATTGCTGAACTATAGTGATGTTTTATATATGAATGCCTCAACCAAATGTCTTCGATCTTTAAACTCAGTTTACAGTATCATTGTGCTCTGAGGTTTGTTACAGGCCGTCATAGACTATAAGTCACCATTGTGAACTGTATCCCAAAGCGGAGTGGCCTTCTCTGAATGTAAGAAGGTACACCCACTGGTTTACAAGTCTCTTCTTGTTCTGTCACCTTTATACATATGTTCCCCTCTTCATAGGTAAAAAAAGCCACTATCCCCTATGTTCAAGAAATTTATCATTTGTTTGTTCCCCGCGTTCAAACTGAAATAGTGAAGCGAGCTTTTAGTCATGCCGTTCCATCATCCTGGAATACTCTTACTCCCGAATAAATCATTTCACTCTATCCTTTATAACAAGCAACAACAATCTATTTCTCAATGTATGTGTTTTTAACATATTGTAATGTGGTATGGCTGAATAATCAAACTGTATTTTTATATTATTATTATTTTTTTTTTTACTATTTTTTTTTCCATAAGTAATTTGCTGCAGACCTCTTGGCCAGTTCACCCTTGTAAATGAGATCTTGATCTCAATGGGTTTTTTACCTGGTTAAATAAAGAAATAGTTGAAATCAGAGTTGTTATGTTTTTTCTTTTTAAATCTTTCCCAAATGATGTTTAACAGAACAAGGAAATTTTTACAGTGTGTCTGATAATATTCTTTCATCTGAAGAAAGTCTTATTTGTTTTATTTGGGATAGAATAAAAGCAGTTTTTTTTTTATTTATTTTTTCAATAGTCTACAGAACAAACCATCATTATACAATAACTTGCCTAATTACACTAACCTGCCTAGTTAACCTGATTAACCTAGTTAAGCCTTTAAATGTCACTTTAATCTAGTAAAATATTATGTACTGTCATCATGGCAAAGATAAAATAAATCAGTTATTAGAAATGAGTTATTAAAACTATTATGTTTAGAAATGTGTTGAAAAAATCTTCTATCCGTTAAACAGAAATTGTGGAAAAAAATAAACAGGGCTAATAATTCAGGGGGGCTAATAATAATAATAATAATAATAATTATATATATATATATATATATATATATATTAACTACAGTATTCAACATTTGAAGTTGATCAACGCCTCACACCAAAGTTGGCCTAAAACTATTGAACACCACCCATTCTTGACTCAATAAAAAAAAAAAAATGTTTTTGATCCATTTTAAATGTTGACTACTGTGTTTGTATATCATCATTATTATTTATTTATTTATTTTTCAGTTACCCAAACCCAAAAGCTATTTGTATGGAGAATTTATTCTTCAAATAATTCTCACACACATTCTGAATGCCAGTAAGCACGTCCTGCATGGGTTATTTCTTTAATAATAGGGTTTAAAGGCCTACATTTTAAGTATAATTTCCTGTACCCGAAGCCTTGAACTAGATGTGCTGTTGTTTAAATTGTCAAGCTGTTCAGCTGTTATGAAAGTGTTAGTCTTTCATAATAGATGAGTGTTACTACAATGCTTCTTCCAACTTTTTGCTCAACCCATCTGTTTTTCATTCAGCCAGAGGTTGTATTGATTTCACCTAGTTTTTATGTGGCGGTTGCACCAAAACCACAACGAATTTTAGTGACAGTGACAGGCAAGCACAGACAATTGCCACAGCGTGTTTCTGGATGGTTACCCTACAATTACACTCTCAATTTCACTGGCCTCACTTTACAGTGTATGTCTGGCATTGATTTCATCATCAAATTGTGAATGCCAGCCTTCAATCTCCACACCAACACTTATATAACTACAACAAAAATGGTCAACAAAGTCAGTGTTATTCTCACACTGTCAACGCAGGCTTAAAACGCTTAGTAAGAACTGGCAGGCGGTGCTGCCAGTAGCTGAATGCCAAATTCTTAGCATTACACGATTTCATGAATTATAGGTATAAAGTGTTTTTAAGAGGTATGATTGCATATTCAGGGTTGTAACAGTTATAAAGCCAGACTGCACACTGACACAGGCTCCTAAAGGCTGGATGGAGAGTCAGGCTTGTTTGCCACCTAGTCATAAAACTGTTTTAGAAAAATTGATCATCAATTTATTTTTAAGTTAATTTAGTGATCATTTATTGTCATATTTTATTCACTTCTCCAGATTGAGTATTTGTTCAAAATCCCCTCTTTGAGTAATTTATATTGTTAGCTATTACAATACTATTTATGATATGATATTAAAAGTTATGAAAAAACAAAGTTTATCATATATAAGGAAAGTTTTTTTGTGCATTAGTTTTTATCATTAATGTATTGATATTGTAGCAGTGTATTTCATTGTTTTGTCCCCAACAATAAAACTGATTAACCCTTGATCATTAAACTTAAAGTCCCAATCAACCGGAAGCTGCGATTGTTTTTTCATATTGTGATTCCTAGAGAATTTTAAATAAGAAAAAAGTGGCTGTGGCTTGTTTTTTCTACCTTGGGCTGAATGGATGTAGTAAAGTATACATTTCATTCAGAAAGATTGGGAAAGGGGTTTTAGAAGAGTTATTACAACCTAACAGACACCTTCTGCTCACCATTTCTGTTTGTTTTCAACTTTTGACTAATGAAAACCCCAAATTCAGTATCTTAGAAAACTGTAATATTGTGAAAAGGTTCAGTACTGAAGACACCTGGTGCTACACTCTAATCAGCTAATTAACTCAAAACAAATGCAAAGGCCTTTAAATGGTCTCTCAGTCTAGTTCTGTAGGCTACACACTTATGGGAAAGACAGCTGATTTGACAGTTTTCCAAAAGACGACCATTGACACCTTGCACAAGGAGGGAAGAAACACACACAAAGAGTGGACTGCAGCTGGAGTCATTGCTTCAAGAACCACTACGCACAGATGTATGCAAGACATGAGTTTCAGCTGTCGCATTCCTTATGTCATGCCACTTTTGAACAACAGACAGTGTCAGAGGAGTCTGGCCTGGCCTAAAGACTGGACTGCTGTTGTGTGCTCCAAACTTATGTTCCCTGATGATAGTAAATTTAGCATTTCCTTTGGAAAACAGGGTCCCAGAGTCTGAAGGAAGAGACTCTTTGGACCTGGAGGCTCTGATCACACCTGATTAGTGAAACAAACTGATCGACTCCATGCCACGCCACATTGCTGCAGTAATTCGGGCAAAAGGAGCCCCATCTAAGTATTGAGTGCTGTGCATGACCATACTTTTCATTTTCATAATTTTCAGTTGGCTAAGATTTCTAAAAATTCTTTCTTTGTATTGGTCTTAAGTTATATTCAAATTTCCTGAAATACTGAATTTGGGGTATTCATTAGTTGTCATCAAAATGAAAATAAGTAAACACTTGAAATTTATCAATGGTGACACGGTGGCGCAGTGGGTAGCATGTTCGCCTCACAGCACGAAGGTCACTGGTTCGAGCCTCGGCTGGGTCAGTTGGCGTTTCTCTGTGTACTTTGCATGTTCTCCCCATGTTTGCAAGTCCAAAGATATGTGGTATAGGTGAATTGCAGCTGGAGGGGCATCCGCTGCGTAAAACATGTGCTGGATAAGTTGCCGGTTCATTCCGCTATGGCGACCCCAGATTAATAAAGAGACTAAGCCGAAAAGAAAATGAATGAATGAATATATCAGTCTGTGTGGAATGAATGTACACATTATACAAATTTCACTTCTTGAATGGAAATAGTGAAATAAATGAATGTTTTTAAGATATTCTAATTATATGACCAGCACCTGTATATATGTGTGTAGCTGCCAGAGGAATGCTCTCAGTGGGCAATGATGCTGAACAGCTGTTGATGCACTGGTAGTCCCATTTCCAAAATAATTGAGAAACTTTTTTTTTTAAATAGGCAATGTTCTTATAAATAAACAAATCAAAACAACCACATTCTCGCCTAAAAATGTCTCAAATACGTTGTGGTCCAACAGTCGCAGTATTTGTCAAATTGTAGTGAGTTTAGTCCTCTGCTTGGCACTCGCTGTGGGCAGATAATTTTTGAGAACCAGATTTAAAAAACCAAAAAGAACTTTTGTGTATATATATATATATATATATATATATATATATATATATATATATATATATATATATATATATATAATATTTAAATAAGTATAAATCCTAATATTCTCGTAAACCTAAAAAAAATGAGAGACTAATTAATTTTAAAACCTTAATTACATAAAACAAAGTAACTGCAAGAAAATATCAAGATCTAAAATTATTTTCAAATTGCAGTTCTGATGCCACTTTTTCTCAGTAAAAAAACTCTAATGTGACACAATATACAGTATATTGGGGCGATAATGAAAAAAGCATTTGATGACCTGAAAGTACTAATATTTGACTGTAAATCTGTAATGATGTAATATCATAAAACATAGTCGTGGTTTTACAAAGTAAACTTTTAAGTAAACATTTATGTACCTAAGCTTCACGTACAGAAAATACTTTACTATGGCACTACAGTATTTGAATGTGTATATATAGGCCATTAAAATTAGACACTAAGTTTTGTTTGCTATATAACAGGTCTTCTATGCTTTGTTTTTTTATCCATCAAGAACTGTTGTTTTGAAATAGCTCTAATACCCCAGTTTTGATAAGACCAGCATGTTTGAATAGGACAATTGAGGTCATGAAGGGAAAAAAGTTCTTAGTATGGAAAAAGTTCAAGTTTGATTTTCTCTTGTTTTCGTACCCCCTGAAATGTCTGTTCTTGATGGCATAATGCAACTGTTTCATAACCCCAAATGCCCCAGCGTTTTTACAGCTGATAGATCACATTTCCATTATCCAGCCAAACTGTTTTTAGGCCACCCTGATGATGGGTTTGGGCTCACACAATGACAACTAACTGGAAGTGATGAAGGCTCTCAATCCCATGGCCGGTTCATATGCCAGGCAATGAGAACAGATGGTATACCCACACAGTTGAGCCAGACATGTACTGTAAAAGCCCAACTAATGAAATGCATATGAATCTGCACTGACATCACAAGAGATACTCCCTCCATCTCTCCTGATCCGATGATCTTTAAATGCTGACACGAGCACTGCATCATCCCACACTCCCACAATTACTCAGCACCTTCTGTGCTGCTCTCCTGCTTCTCTAGAGAGCTTTTACTAATGATTCAATTCACTATTGAGAACCATTTTAACAGCAATAAGTCTCGATATCTCATTATTTGTGTTTTGAAGTCACAGGAAATTCTGGAGCATTAGAAGTCATAATAGGCTCTTTGTCTCCCATGCGCCAGTGAAGTCCTTTGAGGTGTGTGCACACGTCACGCGACTTACCCATGAGAGCAGGCTCTGTGTTTCAAATTATTGTTTTAAACCATGACGTAAAGGTAACACGAATGATTTTCATGGGTCACCGGTCGCAACTCTGTGTAGCTATTGAAAGGACATTTGGTGGTGCAGGAAAACATCTCCTCTCTGCTTGTTAAGTCTGACGGCACATGTCAACGTTTCTGGGTTCAAACGCTCTGTCGGACGCCAAAAGAGAACAACAAATATGGTACAAATATATGCTCACACTGTGCTGTAATAATATAGAAAGTCATGATCGTAATGTTTATTATGTCCATGCCTAATCTCAGATGATTAGACTTGAAGACGTCTGCCAAATTGAAGACAATTACCATGCACATTTATCAGTAAAGGTGGTTCTGTAATCAGCAGTAAATCTCCAGCACATGCGTTCAGATGGAGCTGAATTTACTACACAAAGCAATAGTTCACTTACAAGCTATGCAAAATATTGCATGCAATATAATCAAGGGATCGGTAAAATCATGATAACGGCTTCTTTTTGTATAGCTTCTCAGTTTTAGGAACAACAAATAATAATTTGACTTCTAGTTGATCATTTGGTATCAATAGTGGCTTATATGAAAGGCAAAGGCCTCTGGATTACACTTATTTTACCTAAATAAAATATGATCATGCCTTGATTTTTAATTATTTAATTAGGACAGTAAGGTCTGACTTTGCTGAGACAAAAGTCTTGTCACTTAACAGAAATAATGTACAGTATAGAATATAAAGTCATAGTGCAGTTAGTAAGAATTAATATTGTGTATGACTCACATGAGCTTGGAGGACTGCATCCATACATCTCTGCAATGACTCAAATAACTAATATAGTCATCTGGAATGGCAAAGAAAGCTTCTTGCAGGACTTCCAGAGTTCATCAACATTCTTTGGATTCATCTTCAGTGCCTTCTCCTTCATCTTACCCCAGACATGCTCATTAATGTTTATGTCTGATGACTGGGCTGGCCAATCCTGGAGCACCTTGACCTACTTTGCTTTCAGTAACTTTGATGTGGAGACTGAAGAAGCGCTATCCTGCTGAAGAATTTGCCCTCTCCTGTGATTTGTAATGTAATGGGCAGCACAAATATCTTGATACCTCAGACTGTTGATGTTGCCATCCACTCTACAGATCTCTTGTGTGCCCCTATACTGAATGTAACCTCAAACCATGATTTTTTTCTTCACCAAACTTGACTTATTTTTGTGAGAATATTGGGTCCATGCGGGTTCCAGTAGGTCTTCTGCAGTATTTGTATTGATTGGGATGCAGTTCAACAGATGATTCATCTGAAAAATCTACCTTCTGCCACTTTTCCAAATAATCAACTAGAAGTCAAGTTATTATTTGTCGCTTTTACAACTGGGATCAACGACAAGACTTTTGTCAGCTAGTGTATATTGTCACAGTTGTTTGTTTATTAATCACTTTGCATCCATGAAAGCAGTTATATGTTCAGTTCATTCACCAATTGCTATAGGAATCTCCTGGGTTTGTTTGGGGTGTCCTTGGTGGTTCTGTGCGACTCGTGAGCAAGAGTGCCCTCTGGCCTTCACAGGAGATTTATTAGTGATCGCAACTTGGATTCACTGACAAGATGTGCATGACAATCACAGCTTTTTGATAAATCTTGAACGTGATTTTATGCTGATTTATTATGCAGCCCTATACAGTAGGTCATTTTTTTTTTAGAAATAGTTAAACTTTGAGTCCAGAGATTGTAGTTTACACCATGTGTGATATTACTACACATAGTCATATATGCTATAAGGAGAGTTTTCTCAATTCAAAAGAAGGGAGGCTTGGTCCCTGAAAGATTATTACATACATCTCAACTCACTGAGTATAGCATCTTATATCTTTATCTAAAAGACGATCCTTGTCATTAAACTGTTGGTTCACTCCCAAATTATTTTATTAATTGCTCACTCTCATGTCATTCCAATCCCCCGAGACCTTTGTTCATCTTCACAATGCAAATAAAGATATTCTCGCAAGGTTCCTGACTCGTTCAAAGTTTAGAAAAATACCAAAAACATCCTCAAAACAGACCATATGACTTCAGAATAGTATCACATAAATACCTTTGTGCACATAACATATAAAACTACACAAAAATAACAATTTAATTCATCACTTTATTCTCCTCAGTGTCAGTATATTGTGCACATTCATGAGAACTGTGTACTAGCGTATACCCATGACCATGTGTGACTTCCTCGGTTTGAAATAAAACACAGGCACATACAAGATAATGTGTCAGATGCACGGGCAAAGTGAAACATGAAAGCTCACCCTATACTGAAAGTGAAGAGAAGAAACTGTTGAATACATTTATTTTGGGTTTATTAAGCTATTTTGTGGGTGGCACGGTGACACTGTTACCTCACAGCAAGAAGGTCACTGGTTCGAGTCCCCGCAGGGCCAGATGGCATTTTAGTGTGAAGTTTGCATGTTCTCCCTGTGTTTGCGTGGGTTTCCTCCAGGTGTTTCCCCACAGTCCAAAGACATGCGCTTGGTTATTATTATTATTATTATTATTATTATTATTATTATTATTATTATTATTATAGGTGAATTGGGTAAATAAAATTGGCCTTGTGTGTGTGTTTGTGAATGTGAGAGCGTATGGGTGTTTACCAGTACTGTGTTGCAGCTGGAAGGGCATTCGCTGTCTAAAACATATGCTGGAATAGTTGGTGGTTCATTCCGCTGTTGTGGGTTCTAATAAATAAAGGACTAAATAAGGGACTGATATGGCCACAGCCATATCACCCTGCAGCCCAAGATCGGTTACTCACTGAAGCGAAGCAGGGGTGAGCCTGATCAGTACCTGGATGGGAGACCACATGGGAAAACTAGGTTGCTGTTGGAAGTGGTGTTAGTGAGGCCAACAGGGGGCGCTCAACCTGCGGTCTGTGAGTCCTAATGCCCCAGTAAAGTGAAGGGGACACTATACTGTCAGAGAGTGCCATCTTTTAGATGAGACTATCACTGTCTCTCCACTCCAACAATAGCTGGTGTGTGGTGACGGCACTGACGCCTTTTGTCCTCTGGCTGCTGATGCATCATCCGAGTGGACGCTGCACACTGGTGGTGGTGTGGAGAGACTCCCCACTCATGATTGTGAAGTGCTTTGGGTGTATGGCATACACAATACATGCACTATATAAATGCACATTACATTACTAAGCCGAAGGAGAATGAATGAACTATTTTGTATTTTTTTTTCATGACGCTTTGGGGTATTTTTCTGGACTTAAGGAGTCTAAAACCTTGCTGTCTATGGAGGATGATGGATCTCTCAGGTAATTTGCATTCCAACGATGGACACATTGAGTAATCAATAACATGATTTTCATTCTTGAGTGAACTAGCCCTTTAATTTGCATTTGTTATGCAAGTGTGTGTGTGTGTGTGTGTTTTTTTTCAGTGTGAATGTTATCAAACTTGATATTGCACAGTTTTACATAAGCAGTCTCTTGTTTGTTCATGTTTTAGCTGTCTTGGATGAGCTCATAAAGCCTTGATGGCAGTCAACCAGAAAACAGCAAGTCTGTGATGGGAACTGTACCACTCTGCCAAATGCAGAAAGCACACAGCATCTGTATGATATGGAAACTATTGGCCAGCTGTTAATGCACTCAGCACGTCAGACACTTGGCTCTGAACTGGTGAAAGTTTGAGGAAGGGTCCTGGGTGGGGCAGAAGAGATTTATCTTAATGCTTTTTTATGCACAGGACCAGTGCATCTACACATATGTTTGGTTTACAATGCATACTCACTCACTGAGTCAGAAATGCAATCAACTGAGTCATTTAATAACTGCACTGGTGCAATAAGAACCCTATATGTTACATTGGAAAATTACATGCTTTTCCTCCACTGTTGGCTCAGACGACACACACACATACACACTTGAGAGGCGTGTTTGCTTTGGGAGCCTTCCTACTGCACAGCTCCATGCAGCACAGCACACCAAACCAGGATCTCTTGCCATTGCTTATCAAGATTAATCTGTGCACAGAGGCACTTTAGCTATATGGAGAGCCATGCTGCTAAGGGAAAATGGATTAGCCTAAAACAATAGATCAATTACATGCTCCATGAGTGTAATTATTATCTATTAATCATTTCTGAAATAAATAACATGTGAAGGGTGAGACTGAACTCAACAGATTTAGGATTGTATTTTAGAGATAATAAAGTTTTATATTTTAAGAAAAAGAACAATACAGTATACATATGTTACTGACTTTAGAGTCAGTAAAACTTTAGAGTTTTGAAATTAGAAAATGTGTTGTTTACCATGATTTCACACACAGACTTTTTTATTAATTTCCAGGAATTTCCTTAATGTAATATGAAATGTTTTCTGTATCCTTGTTGAAAGTCTTTCAAAACATCAATCCATATGAATCAATCGGTTTAATTATTAGACTTCTTGAAAGAGATGCAGCTACTTTATATAACAAACAGATTGAATTTTTACAGAATAGTTTAGTAAAGTCTTGTAAAAATGGCTTATTTTCAACAATACATCTACAGAAAATTGGTATACAGATTTAGGAGAAAACAATGAAGATTGTTAACATCAAAGGAGAAAATAAGACAAAACCTCCATTTAGTTGATGGAATCTTATTTCTAAACAAAATATTATGTTTGACTACAGTTCTTTTAAGATAAACAACCATTATGCAAAACAGTATCTCACTGTATCTCATGACCATATTCCAGGATGCTAATGCTAGTATTCATATGTTCAAATTGTTGTTTTCACACATGAATTTACCACTAGCTCAGTGGTTCCCAAAGAGGGAGTCGGGGACAATGAGCTTGTTGATTTCCAAAAATCTAATTCCTTTTATTAAAGTATTAGAATTACCATATTTTATAAATAACCTATAGAATATAAAAATGAATAGTTACAATAAAAAACAACAACATGCTTAAAAAAAAAAAGCCATCAGCTTTCTTTTTTTTTTTTTTTTTCATTGGATTGCGCCCCCCTTGGTGATTACGTTATATTAAAGTAACATGCAACAGATTGATTTTATAGCACCAGGTTAAACTTTCTGACACCTTTACGACACTCACATTAAAAATAAAGGCCATGACTGAATATGGAGGAAAGTCTTAGAGTGATATTCTCCAAAATTAAATGAAGAATAGATTTGGGCCTATTTGGTGTGTGTACGCTGTTGCGTGCACGGTTACATATACAGTTGAAGTCAGAATTATTAGCTCCCTTTGAATTTTTTTCTTCTTTTTAAAATATTTTCCAAATGATGTTTAACAGAGCAGGGAAATTTTCACAGTATGTCTGATAATATTTTTTCTTCTGGAGAAAGTCTTATTTGTTTTATTTCGGCTAGAATAAAAGCAGTTTTTAATTTTTTAAACACCATTTTAAGGTCAAAATTATTAGCCCCTTTAAGCTATATATTTTTCTGATAGTCTACAGAACAAACCATCGTTATACAATAACTTGCCTAATTACTCTAACCTGCCTAGTTAACCTAATTAACCTAGTTAAGCCTTTAAATGTCACTTTAAGCTGTATAGAAGTGTCTTGAAAAAATATCTAGTAAAATATTATTTACTGTCATCATGGCAAAGATAAAATAAATCAGTAATTAGAAATGAGTTATTAAAACTATTATGTTTAGAAATGTGTTGAAAAAATCTTCTCTTCGTTAAACAGGAATTGGGGAAAAAATAAACAAGCGGTCTAATAATTCAGGGGGGCTAATAATTCTGACTTCAACTGTATATAAAGTGTTCAGATGCAAAAACGCCGTCTGAAATGTCCATCAAAGATGAACATTTTTTCTCAGCCTCATTTGTTAATGTTGAGTTGTTTCTTTTTAAATACCAGGAAAAGGACTTAATCTTTGCCAAAAATGTGATATTACTGAACCTACGCACAGGATCCTGATAAAAATGCTAATTTTAGAGGGAAATTTCAGACGGCATTTCGAGGTTTTTGCATCTGATATAAATTGCATATATATATTTATTTGTTTATTTATATTATAACCACCTCAGAGGATATTGGGGGTCGCACGTCACTGGCATTGTTATTTTGGGGGTTACTGAAAACTTTGGGAATGGATTGAACCCCCAACTTATCCAGCATATGTTTTACAGAGCGGATGCTCTTCCAGCTGTAACCCAGTACTGGGAAACACCCAAACACACTCGCATTCACCAATTAGAAATGTAGTTAGGGGTTGGCCGGCAGCGTGCAGGAATAACACTCATTACAAAGCCATACTTGAACACTATTTCAAAGCGTGCTATTTCAAACGCGTGCAAGCGCTAATAGTGGATATGCGTGAACAGAGATGTGCCGTTGTAAAAATCTGCATTTGCTGACAGACAGTTTGGGCTGCTTATCAGAATTATGCCAAATGTCGGCCCGACAATATTTAATTGAATGAGCATTTTTTAGTTTTATGCCTTACCCAGAATATAAAAATACATATAAATACATTTAGATCCTTTACTTTAATCATTACTACTGGACTGTGAAGACTTTCAACCAGCACAACAAAAATGTTTCTGAAGACAATCACATACAATCACATTATGGATTATGTCAACTTCATAGTTTGGTTTTGGAGTCCCCAAGGACAGGGTACATGCAAGGCCAAAAACACGTTTATTGTCTTAAAATTCATTCATTCATTTATTTTCCTTCGCTTAGTCCTTTTATTCATTAGGGGTTGCCACAGCGGAATGAACCCCCAACTTATCCAGCATATGTTTTACACAGTGGACGCTCTTCCAGCTGTAACCCAGTACTGGGAAACACCCAAACACACTCGCATTCACACACATAAACTACGGCCAATTTAGTTTATTCAATTCACCTGTACCGCATGCCTTTGGACTGTGGGGGAAACCGGAGCACCCAGACGAAGCCCATGTGAACATGGGGAGAACCGGCAAACTCCACACAGAAATGCCTACTGGCCCAGCCGAGGCTTGAACCAGCAACCTTCTTGCTGTGAGGCGAACCACTAAGCCACTTTGTGACCTGTCTTAAAATATGCGTATAAACAATATCATACTTGCTCAATGCTCAAAACAAGTCACTCAATGAAACATTTGCATGCTAATCTGCAGTGATGGATCTAATGACACATTCTGTTGTGATTGGTCTACTGCGTGCAGCACATTTTGAAAAAGGGAACTGACTTGCATTGTTTTTATTTAGGTTGCTGTACTGTAGCAGTCATCAGTAATATAATGGGGACACAATGCAAGGTTGTGACTTCACTGCTGTGCAATTGGTGTAAAAAAATATTTAACCATTGACTCTTCACAGCCTCATGTATTGGCTATAAACATGGATTTCCCCCACAGTGCAGAGCTCAGTGTCTTCTCAGCACAATGCTATCCAGGGGTGCGTTTCCCAAACAAGACGTAACTCGCGGCTGAACTATCATAGTGCGATGCATCGTTTGGCAAAAAAACGATGTAGTGACGAGTGTTTCCCAAACCCCTAGTTTCTCTGTTGCAGATCCATCGCTTGAACCACGTTAGTTATAACGTAAAATGCCCATAATGATGCTCTAAACGGGGTGGAGTAACTTCTTTAGAGAACAACCCCATCATTTCTTTGTGCAAATTATATTGTTTTACACAAACACGCATTTAAAATAAAATCCAATATTAGTTTTGGTAAAAACATCCTCTCGTTTTCCATATTAATTAAAATATAAGTAAATGGCACATATAGGGCCAATGTTTGCTTTACTAATATTATTGAGAAGTTGAAGATTACATATTCTATTCTAAAACATAAAATCACTTACAAAAGCTAACACTATTCTAATATCATGTATAAATCATATAAAGATTTATTATAAATATATTTACTTTAATAATAATATTAATAATATTAATGATGATGATGATTATGATGATTATTATTATTATTATCATCATTTTAATTATTTAGGATATTGTTTATTTATTTTTTAAAAAGTTACAATTTGACACATGCAAACCACAGCAGAAAGTTCTAACCAACAGACCCATGTCATATACAGCAGAGAAACTTAATAAATAACCCACTATAAAATAAAAGAATTAACGTATGCTGTGTTTTTTGTTTTCACAAGCTTTGGAGATGTAACATAATTTCCATTTTTAAATATACCTATAGCTTTCGCCATGAGGCTGTGTTCAAAATGATATCAATGTTTTCAAAGTGCACTGCGAAGGGAGCACAATTGTAAACATGAAGATCGCTAAAACTGAACTGTAAAAATACTTTGAAAGCAAATTACACCTAAGAGAGATTAACTTTATTTTTTATTTTATTTTTAATAATTCCAAATTTGAATGTTAGAATGTTCTAAATGAATAGGGCATAGGGGGGATAAGTGGGAATAGTACACAGCCAGGAACTATGCTTTTAACTACAGCTCCAGAGGTGTCGTTTCAAGTGCTCATGTTTGCGAAGCAGTTTGCGAATGTTCGTTGGAGCGATGGATTTGGGAAACAGCAAATCAACGAACTATGTTTGTAACGACGGAACTTGCGACCTTAGTTGGCTAACGATGGTTTTGGGAAACGCACCCCTGGATCTGTGCAAGGGGGCAGGCTCACTGCTAAGGTTTCAGGTTGATGTCAACACAGGGGTGTTGCTAGACCCCATTTACTGGGGCACTTTGAATTGCATTTTACATAATATGTCAGTCACATATTATTTAAGAGTTATAATACACGAATAAAGATGTTATTCCCTATGCAACAACCAAATCAATGGCTGTGAAAGCAATGTAGCTTAATCGAAAACAAATTGCTGAATGTGCACAGAAAACAATGCCACCGCACAGCTTTTGTGTGTTGTAAAATTATCATTCATATTCAAAAATAAAAATCTTAGAAACTGCATGAAAGGTAATTATCAAAAAAGCAAAAAAGTTGGGCAAACATGGTCCCTATTCAGTAGGTAACCATATAAAAGAGCATCTTAGACATTCTGCTATAAACTTCAGGTTCATGAAAGAAAATGAGTCATATGATGGTGAGTAAATGATTTTTGGGTGAACCTTTCTTTAACATGAGGTGAGAGGCTCCTGTTAGTCATCTATTAAACACTGGGAACCTTGTTTAGTAGGTGTTGCTGCAAAAGCTCGTGTTTTTATTGTGCTGCAGTAACTAGGCAGAATTAGGGGCATTTAAAGACAAAAAATTTAGTTCTTGGTGAAGGCTGTGAGTCTTCTGAATAAACCCAAATGAACTGTATGGCAAGCATAGTACCATAAATGTTCCAGATGTGTACTATGGCTTTTAGCCACATACAACCAGACATGGTTTCAGCTCCCTAGCCTACAGTGCATTTGGCTTCAAATGAGACTTTGGGTTCATAACGAAACTGAAGAGACGGATTTAGGTAAGACTTAAGTGTTCTGATACACACTCTATTCACATTTTGTTTTTTATTGAATATAAATCCTGACTTCATTTGTTCACTGATTTTCACAGAGCTATTGAAGATCTTTTAAAGTTGCTCTCTTTCACCACTGTGCACTAGTCATTCATAAGCTTTTACCAGTGGGAAAAAAAAAAGTTTTATTTTAAATAAATGGTACCACTTTAGATTAAGGGTCCAAAATAATGCATTAATTAAGCATTAATTAATGGTTAATTTGTTCACAATTAAGCATTAGTTAAAAACAAAAGCACTAGTAATTAATGGTTAACTAAACATTTTATGGATCCCGAATTATGCATTAGTTAAGCTCAGTTAAACTTGTAAATCATGATTAACTTGTTTACAATTATGCATCAGTTAAGCATGCGAAGCACAAAATTCATGACTAACTGAACATAAAGGCATTTTAACCATTATTTACAATTTAATAAGCCTAATACAGTTGAAACCAGAAGTTTACATACACTGTATAAAAAGGCACATAACCATTTAAAAAAAGTCAGATGTTAATGTGACTAATCTTTTCCACTTTTAGGTAAGTTAGGATTATCACATTTCTCATCACAATAAGATTATTATGCCTCTGAAAAAGCTCAAATGATGGTGTCAAGGTTTTGGAAGTTTCTGATTGGCTAATTGACAACATTTGAGTTAATTGGAGGCACAACTGTAGAATTGTATTTAAGAAAAACCTCAAACACACTGCTTCCTTGTGTGACGACATGGGAAAATCAACAAACCAGGATCAACAAAAAAATCCAGATTACAATTTGCTAAATTACACTGGGAAAAAAGAATAATTTTTGGAGACATGTCCTGTGGTCTGATGGAAGGTTGAACTGTTTGGCCATAATGACCAGTGTTACATTTGGAGGACAAAGGGGAAAGCTTACAAGCTTAGGAACACTATCCCATTTTTGAAGTATGGGGGCGGCAGCATCATGTTGTAGGGCTTTTTTTTTGCTGCAGGAGGGACTGGTCCACTTCACAGCATAGATGGCATCATGAAGAAAGAACATTATGTAGAAATACTGAAGCAACATCTCAAGACATCAGCCAGGAAATTAAAACTTGGCCACAAATGGGTCTTCCAAACAGACCAAGACCCTAAGCATACTGCCAAATTAGTTCAAATGTGCTTTAAGGACAACAGAGTGAATGTTTTGGAGTGGCCATCACAAAGCCTGAAGCTCAATCCTATAGAAAATTTGTGGGCAGAGTTGAAAAAGCTTGTGTGAGCAATACAGCCTACAAATCTGACTCAGTTACACCAATTCTGTCAGGAGGAATGGGCCAAAATTCCTTCAAACTATTGTGAGAAGCTTGTGGAAGGATAACCAAAACATTTGACCAAAGTTATACAGTTTAAAAGCAAAGCTAAAAACAATACCAAAGAAATGTATGTAAACTTTTGACTGTCTAGAAATGAATAAAAAAAAAAACATTCTCTCATTATTCTAACATTTAGCAAATGTAAATGATTTAGGTAATCCTAACAGACCTAAAATAGTAACTGTTTACTATGATTTACCTACAGACATTTTTTTAATGGTTATGTTACTTGTTTTAGAGTGTATGTAAACTTCTGGTTTCAACTGTATTATTTCTTTGATTCGTCTTGTAAGTTATAAAATAACTGTTCAAAAGTAGTTTATAATTTAAATTAATAATTTATTCCAGTGATTTTAAAGGTGAATTTTCAGCTTCATTTCCCCAGTCTTCAGAGTCACATGATCCTTCAGAAATCACTCTAATATTAATTATTATTATTATTGTTATTATTAATATTATTAATGTTAATAGTATTAAAAGCAATAATGACTAGAGTAATAATTTCATTTGAAATTACATACAATAAGAAAGCAGTTATTCAAAATTTGAATAAATATTTAACAACTTAAGATTTTTTTTTCATTTAATAAATGCCACGTTGATGAACAGAATAATTTTCTTTAAAAAACAAAACATGAAAAAAAAAAAAAAACTGACCCCAAACTTTTGACCGGTAGTGTATATAAATATACAGTGTTGGGTAAGTTACTTTAAAAAAGTAATAGATTACAGTAGAAAAAAAGTAAATAGATTAGTAATGGATTACTTCATGTAAAAAGTTACTTTTAAAACATAAAATATAACTAAAATACAAAATAAACCCTTAATCTAAAGTGTTACCAAATAAACAACTCAGAACACTACACACTTTAACCAAAATGAAAATTTGGTTAAGAAAATTTGAAGAGCAAACAGTTAAATTGTCCAAACTAGCTTTCACAACTGCCATGATTTTTTCAGCAAACTGGTCCTTTTGTGTTTAAATGCTTGGAACGAAATATTAAGCAACTCATGACATCATCTGGATCAATCAAACATTAATAAGTGTTTCATACCCACATTATTACCATTTGCCATATAAGTGCGTAACCTAAATGAAAATGAGTCATCCTTGCTGAGGTGAGATTTCCAGTCAGTCATGGTGCAATCCAGAGACCCTTCCTCATTTTCCACAGTTTCCATAGATTTTCCGTGTGTGTTTGTGTGTGTAAATCAGTCACTGTGGTGGTTTTGGTCCTCTGCGTGCGTTTTTTTTTTTTTTTTTTTCAAGGGTGGGGAACATATGACTCGATGGAGCTGTAGTCTACACAACCAAGCCCTGTTGGGACGGAGGGTGTCTTTCTCACCTAGAGTCCGTAAATCACAGCTGAAATAGCGTTAAACAGGTTACTCCCTGTTGCCATCACTCCATGGAGACCACTAAGAAAACATGATGGTCCTTGATGGACCACACATTCTCCCTTCACATCCTCATCCTATCTCTCCTGTGATAATGAAGCCTTTTTAGAGTCCAGAGACACTTTTCTTTAAGTGAAGTAGGTCATATCTTTACTGTCTCTCAGCCTTATCAATACAAGTGACCATTAGGTAATCTGAAAAGGGCTTGTGCTGCATTCTTAAAATCTTAAGATTCTTAAAATCTTAAAAATGTGTCTGTGTAGAGAAAGACAGAGAGATGGAGAGTTTTTCTATACTGTACATGTTCATTTATTTAACCTGTATGACAATGAGTACGCTGTAAAACCCACAATGTTAAGGTAACTCAAACCATTTGAGGAAACCGGTTGCAAGAAACGTTAGTTAAAAAACTAATCCTAATGAGCACACTAAAAAAAAACTCTCAAGATTTACTTTAAAAAATCCTTGTAACAATTTGCACAAACAAATTTCTAGTAAATTTTACAATCTTATATCAGGTACAATTACCTTGTCAATATCATGTAAAATTGACTTAATTTATTTAGGAGTGTAGGTTAAACATTAAGTAAAAGTTTATTGATAATCTTTATTTTTTTATTTATTTAAATGAACCAAGTAATGTCATTTTCTTGTTTAAACAGAGGGAACATTGCTTTGATCAATTTAAATAAATCTTATTAGTTACAAATTAGTACATTTGGTGCAACTTGGTTTAATTAAGACTCATATTTCCACTTGAAATGTGTTATTTCACTTTATTTTAAGCAAATGTATTTAGCAAGAGCAACTTTACTTTATAAATGCTTACTGATGTTAGCACAGCTATGATTTTCTGAGTGAAGCGTCAAACATTAATGCCGATAATAAAAATGCCAAGACCCAAAGCATGAGTGCTGCTGTTCTGCAAGGTGGTAACCTTAAAACTAAAAGACATACTCAAAACTCTTCTTAATCTACAAACTAATGATGATCAAACTCTAATTCAAGAGTTCACACTTAGCTGATGATTGATTTTAAAGCTTGTTTGGCATGCTGTCCCGGGAGATCCTCAAAAGATCCTCGAGCCCGGGACTCCCTCCCATTGCAAGGCGAGAGGGGAGTTTGAGCTCAGGTAGAACTCGAGAACTCCCCTACTGTAGAAGCTAATGAACATATAGATATTGCTCTTAAGAGATAGCTACCCGCTAAGAGCCTGACTATGGTGCTAATTTAAATCGGTCAATTAACTATAGTTGCATGTTTTTGGATGGTTGGAAGGAAACCAGGGAACCCGGGGGAAACCCACACGCGCACAGGGAGAATGTGCAAACTCCGCACAGAAACGTCTGCTGGTTTTGGTAATGGCCAGAACCAAAGATGTTCTTGCTGTGAGGCAACAGTGCTAACCACTGGGCCACCGTGCCACCCATCTAGAAAAGAGGAGGAGTAGGGGTGGAAGGGGGAATTCTTCAAAACGAAGATGTCTGTGGTATGAAACCTAGGGCTCTTATAGTGGCCAAGGACTTGTCTGATTGGTGAATAATCAATTGGATAATGCGGGGCAGCTGCAAGCAATAATAAGCACGTGATCCTCTTGAAATTAAGTCGCGGTCACACTGGACTTTCCTCCCCATAGACTTCCATTCATACGCACGCGAATGCGTCAGACCGGAAACGCAGGGTCATGCGTCAGATTTTGCAGGTTGCTGCGGTGCAAAGTTCAAACTTGGTGAACTCTGACCTGCGAAATCGCAACACTTGACTGCGTGAGACCAATCCAGGATCAAAACATGACCTCTCTGGACAGAAATTTAAAACATGGAGCAATCTCTCGCTTTTTTTAATGTCTAATCATCTTGTTTAATCCCGCCTCTTTTCGCAGCACCGTACGACAGAATTTCGCAAGCTCAAACTCCAGTGTGACTGCGGCTTAAGTTTATAAATACACTCCACCAAGTCTTTCTCTCAAATTTAAACACCTAAGATTGCTTTTATTTTCAACATACTTTTCTTTTAATTCAATCCCTTGCAAAGCATGCTGGGAACTATCCATTGCGACATATCCATTATTAAAACTGTCTTAATATTACTAGGTTTGCGACAATTAGAAAATATTTAAATATTACGAGTAAATGAATATTAATATTTAACTCTTTCCACTCATTTTATTTATTACATGAAGTAAATGTGTAAATATTAAATATGTACTTAGGAAACTCTAGTTATCCTTGACACTTAATATTACAATTTAAAAATTATGAGAGTCAATTTATTAGATTTGACTACACTAAAAAAGGTATTTCTTTCAGTGCACTGTGAACTTAATCCATTTGAGTAAACGAAGCAATTTGAGCACAGTAAAACCCAAATAAATGAAGCGAACTCAAACCAACTGAGTACTGTAAAACCCAATAAGTTAAGGCAACTCAAACCGTTTGAGAAAGCAGATTGCTATAAACCATTTGAGTAAAAAAACTAATCTATATGAGTACTGTAAACTTACTCCATTTAAGTTGAAGTAATGAGGTATTCAATTAACTTATTACCTTCAACACTGAGTTCAAAACTCTTTTCAATGAGTAGAATTAACTTTCAGTCAATTCTGAGTTAACTACACTCATTTCATTTGATAAAGTTGACTGTTGGGTTTTACAGTGTAGGTTGTTTTTACTGCCTTTAAAGTGAATTAACATTTATATGTTGCACATTGCTGAAAACAATAATATAATATATATATATTATACAATAATAATTTTAAAAATTACACGATTTTCTATGGTTCATCAGTTGCATCACTGTGGAAAGAGTGTAGGTGAAGGAGAGGCCGATGGGAAGGTGTGCGTTTGTAGGATTTCTTGGCTGATCATTAATCTGTCTGGCAGACTATGATGTAAAAAATAACACACGAGGTACAAGCAAATGAAAAGGCAATCAGTAAAGTCAAACAGGCATCACAAACAGGTGGAGAGAGACTGTGTAATCCAGCATTTGGAAAGCTTATGAATGGCCTTCGATGTGTTTAATATCTTCTTAGTGGGGAGCCTATTGTTTCCAGTGAGACATGCTCCGTGTTGGACAGATTTACTTTGAAGTGCTTGGACTACATGTTGAGAGAAAAATGAATGTTTTTTGGCACAATTAAGAGTGTTTTTGGCACAATTTCACTATTATACAACGTATAAATAACTGCATATAATATAATCTAGCTACCAATATGTTACCACATAGTCCTTTGTCTATTTTTTTGTCTTCTTTTTCCTTATTTTAAAGACAGTTACAAGATAGTCCTTAGATAAACCCAACCATAATACAGCCTGAATTACATTTTGCACGCCCTTAAATCTAAACGGATAGCCATGCATAGCAAAAAGGGAAGCTGATCTTATATATGAGGGAGTCCACACACACGCACAAAAAAAAACGAAGGGTGATGGGCTTCGTCTCTCTCTAAGGGGAGGGGGAGTGGCTACAATTGGCCAAGGTTTCAATATAAGCCTTTTGTATGGACCTCTGAGGAGCCCAATCTTTTTGTGGCACAACTACCAACACCTTCACCTCTTCAACGACAACAACGGGAAGAAAGTATTTGTTTTTTCCACGTTACATTTTATTACCTGATTGCGTTTATTTTGTTAAGTAGTTTTTTAGACAAAGAACATAACAAACGTGAAGATGATTGCTCTGTTTTCTGTGGCATTGGTGGTCCTTGCAAGCAGTCTGCATGTTGAAGCACAAGGTAAGAATCACTTTTGATCTCTTTGTGTATGAATGAATGAATGAATGAAGGGTCCAGCATGCATTCATTTATGTGTCTGTGCATATTAGTGTGATAAATAAATAAATATAATACTTCGAAACTGCGAATATTAAATCATCAGAGTTAGATGCTAATAAAACAGGTCCAAATGACTTGTATAATATTTGTATTGTATAACCGTACTTTCCTCTATGGATTTTACTGACAATGCTAATGTAATGAACCCCATTTTAAATGCAAGTTTCCACTATTAATATCTAAAATAAAGAGAAACTCCTCCTACTATAGACACACACCCACAAAGGTTCAACTCACCAGATTTCCATTACTTTAAAACCATCTGCTGCAGGTAATTTAGCAGTTGTTGACAGTTAGTGTGGGAAGTCAGCCATCACTGAACTGACCACAAGACTCTATATGTGAGTGAAAATCTAATGTCCTTTCTTGAGGGTAAATGCTAGATTAGCTTTTGATGATGTCAGGAGCACATTGCTGGCCAAAGAGCCACACAGTGTATGTTTATATTCCCTGTACTCGACATTATGGGTTTACCAAATTGTGCACTCGAGTCGCTGAATGGTTGTATTTAACAGGAGCATCAGCAAGATTAACAGCCCACAACCATTTGAAGAGTCCCTTGCTGAATGCAATCCCTTTTCCATCTGAGGCAATGCAGTGTAAAGCCATGGGTTTGAATGGATTGGGCTGGGCTGGGGCTGATGGAGAAGAGGTGGGGACTGGAGGACAGAGTGAAAGGGTCCTCAAGACAGGCCTGATTCAAGAAGGCTCTGTGCAAGACGTAATGCAGCCATTAGTCAGGCATGGCTGAGTAGGGAGGTGTGTGAAAGAAAGAGGATGCCTTTGTGTGAAGAAAAGGGGAGATAGTGAGCGGGAGGCTTTCTAATGAACCTGATTTAACACATGCAAAGGGAGCCAGACAGAGAGATAACCGTAAATGTCAATGCATGGTTGTGACAGAGGGAGTGTCGTCCAGCTGTGTACAATAATTCATGCCTTGTACTGGCCTCTGCTTGCTCAGCAAAGTGTAGGAAGTGAAGATTAGCCATCAGCACTGTCTGACTGTGAAGGAGCGATTCCATATGACAGTTGTGTACACAGATGTGAAGCCCACAATCAGTGTGTTTTCATCCATTTAGTGTTGTTTACCTCACACAAAGCATCATTTTGGGCTCCAGTTGATGTAGCAGATGTCCAAGATGCCAGTGATGAACAAACATGTGTATTAAATGGCTGTGTTGAATGATTTTTTGTTATTATATTGTACTTTGTCTATTTTAGTTTATAAAAGGTATCTGATAAATTGGTTATATAACCTTTTTATAGTGAATTAGAGCCTGGAATTTGTATCAAATTGACACTTTATTGTTTTTTTGTATATTGCTTTATTATTATTAATAATTAATTAATGTGTAGTAACAATATTACTAATAATATTTTGATTAACATGAATTAAACATACACCATGTTATAACCAGTGTTGTGCTAGTTACTGAAAAATAGTAACTAGTTACAGTTACTAGTTATTTCATTCAAAAAGTAGCTCAATTATTTTATCGATTACTTACACCAAAAAGTAATGCGTTACTGTTAAATGTAATTTTTGAGTTACTTTTCCAAAGAACATTTTTAATGCTCCCATTAATCGGCTTGTTAGGTCATGACGTATCGGCGACGTATGGAATACTGTTTCCGGGTCCAAGCCACTACTCATTTGAATTGAGAAAGTATTTGTTTATGGCCACTTTTTAGTCCTATCACACATTAAAGTGAATTTTATATAAAATCATGATGTACACAACAGTCTCTGGACATGCTGCATCACAAATACCAAAATTTTTACAATTGATAAAAAATGTATCACTTTCTGGCCTTCGTATATTAGGCATGGATATATATATATATATATATATATATATATATATATATATATATATATATATTGTGATCGTGTTTTTCGAAAGTATCACAGCACTTTGTAAACGTTTATTATTGCCATCTGATGAGTCTCCCTATACAGTTTGATAGAGCGCTTAGACCCGGAAGCTGCTTTGCGTGACGTCACACTTAACAAGTGTCCCTTATAACGTCACGTTATCAAACTAACCACAAATTAAGTGTGGTGCGTCAACAAACTTATGGAAAGTAAGCTGTGTATATTCAAAGTGCAAAATCTGCTGTTGTATAACAGCTATAAAAATACTGTATGTAAAACAATAAACAAATAAATCACAGTATTTTTCTGAGCGATAAAACACTATACATTTTAAATAATGTGTTCTAAAATATAACAGTAATGTGTCACTGTGTCTACTAAATTAATCAATTTTGTTATACAGATAACTAATGTGTGCTTATTTATTTGAAACAACAAACATAGTATTAGTAATAGTAATTCATAATAGTAACGTTAATAGTCTCTCGGTCTCGCGCGCACAATCCGCCTACCTTGCGTGCATTCGGTCTTTCTCGCGCGCACACTTGGCCTCTCTTGCACACACCCGGTCTCTCTCGTGTGCGCTTGGTCTCACTTTCGGTCACTGCTTTCGCATGACTTTTGTCCAGTCTGGCGCCTCATACACAAAGTGTCTTCTTTATGATGGTTCATTGGCATCCACCAATCCCACAATTCATCGATGCTGTAAACAGGAAGATATGGGCTAGACTTCAGCCAAAATAAATGAATTTACCAAGTAATGGACAAACGCATCATATTGTAACGATAAAGGAGTTAATATATTTAAAAAGTAATGCATGACAGTATTAGTTACTATCAGAAGTAATGCAGTTACAGTAACGCTTACTAGTAACGTGTTATTGCCCAACACTGGTTATAATAATATCCATTGGAGAAAGTAAGACTTTTTATGTTTTGGAAAAGCTTTTTTATTTTTACTGACGCTGCCTTTAAGAAAAAAACACTTACATTGTGGATTATTTATTCCTAATTTATTTCTTTTAATTGTTGTCACAATTACTTCACTGTCACATGATCCCAAAGAATCATTACTACCATATCATATGTATTATTGCTATTTTAATACTTCATTTAATATGTATTATAATCTGTATTGTTACTAAATTATCCTGACTCCAGTAGCCCTGATTATGCCCTAAATGCAGCTTTTGTTTTGTTTTCCCTGAAAGCATTTATGTTTCATTATCTTTCTTCTGCCAAATGTCTTGGTGGGTGGGAAAGAGGCTGTTTTAAATATTTCAGCCACCACAGCACTTCCACACCGCCGTTCAAGAGTAAACACTTTTCTTTCTGTTTGCTTATAAGAGCAGGAATAAAGAATGGCTGGAGATGGGGGATGGGATGTCATAAAGGGACTGGTGGGAGTTGGGTACATAGAGAATATCATGGTTTAGTGGAATTGGAATGATATTTGGTGGCTTGTATGCAATCACAATCCCCACACTCTCCTCATAGCTAGGGCCAGACAGAATCTGCAGACATTTTTTGGTATTTCTGCTGAGAATTTTGTAAAAAAAATCTGTTGATTTATGCAGAATGATTATGGGAGTATCGTAACTAAAAACCTAATAGCTGAAATAAAAAAATTATAGCTTTCTGACTTTTATTTAATGTTTACAATGCAAATCCATCTAGATCCATTTATTTGATAAACAAAGCAAGTCTATCATATAATATATTTACTAAAAGACAGAAAATATTACTTTACAAATTGTATTGTAAATAAATCAAATGAACATGTTCATATTAGTCATTAATATTACTGAAATAAATAAAAAAAAGAATAATTATAAATTTACTCACATTTACACAAGTAAATAAATAGACTCAAGTTGCCTTTCCACTGCACATGACAAATGACAAGCGACAGACCGAAAGTCATTCATTCCAATGGAGAGTAGTCCAGGAGCTGCGTGGAGTTTCGATCATTTCCGTATGCCTAAAATTCGGATCCATTTTGAGCTGCGAATATGCCAAAATATTTGAACTCCTGCGACTAGACCGTATGCGACCGGATGTGATCTATTCCAGTGTTGTCCAAGCAGGTCCGTGTGCACGAGATGAGAAATACTATATTTTTTTGTTATTTTTTGAATCTGAAAAAAGTCTATATTAAAAAACGAGTAATAAAAAATATTATTTTTTTATGTTGTTCACACATTTCCTCCAAATTTTTTAGCGGTCTGAGTTTCTAGTATTCATTCATTCATTCAACCATGGTGAATGGATGGTGAATAAAGGCTCTTGCTTTTGCACTCCTCTATTTCGGAGACTGCGAGAATCAGCTTTTCTTCCATGGTGCAAGACAACCCTGAAAATTCTGTGCAAATGTCGCGTGCAGTGGAAAGGCGGCTAGAATGATGGGCTAAGAATCTGCAGATTTCTGCACGCGCAGATTCCATGTGGGGCTACTCATAACTTATACTCCCCATCATCACCGCACTATTTAATATTTGCACATTTAAAATTGTATATGTTCATCGCACTACATTGCACTAATTAATCTTGAATTGTACATATCCACTGCACATGTACCTTTGTAATTGTTCATATATATCTGCATACATCTGATTATTAATAGCAACCTGTACATATATTTTTATATATTGTAAATCTCTGTTCATAGCTAATGCAAGCTGTATATAATGTTCATAGTACATCCATCTGTAAATATTACCCATAGTTTTTTTTATAATTGCACTTTATTACTTATACCTACAGTTGAAGTCAGAAATATTAGCCCCCTGTTTATTTTTTTCCCCAATTAACGGAGAGAAGATTTTTTTCAACACATTTCTAAACATAATAGTTTTAATAACTCATTTTTAATAACTGATTTATTTTATCTTTGCCATGATGACAGTAAATAATATTTACTAGATATTTTTCAAGACACTTCTATACAGCTTAAAGTGACATTTAAAGGCTTAACTAGGTTAATTAGGTTAACTAGGCAGGTTAGAGTAATTAGCCCAGTTATTGTATAATGATGGTTTGTTCTGTAGACTATTGAAAAAAAAAAAATAGCTTAAAGGGGCTAATAATTTTGTCCTTAAAATGGCTTTTAAAAATTTTAAAACTGCTTATATTCTAGCCTAAATAAAACAAATAAGACTTTCTCCAGAAGAAAAAATATGTCCTTGCTCTGTTAAACATCATTTGAGAAATATTTAAAAAAGAAAAAAATTCAAAGAGGGTTTAATAATTCTGATTTCAACTGTATATCCAGTACTTGCTGCTATTGCACCCCTGGTTAGACCTACAGTAAACTGCATTTCATTGCCTTGTACTTGTACAGTACATGTGTAAGGACAATAAAGTTGAATCTAATCTAATCAATAGCAACAAAGATTGTACATGTGAAAGTCAAAATCCAAAATGCTTTGGTATAAAGGAGGACTTTTCTAAATTAGTAGCTGCTGTATTGAAGGTTGTGCTTAATCATTTAATGAGAGATTAATCATCTTATCCTTCCAGCTTGTAACACTGTCTTCTAAGTGATAGTTTATTAGGAGGAAAGTGTTAGAGAGAGTGCATGACTCACAATGAAGTGTAAAAAAGAATCAGAAGTGTGGCGTTAATGAGTTTAAAGACTGTAGGGATCAGTTTCAATAAGTTCTGGAAAGAGGAAGATCTCTCATCACGTTAGTCATAATGTGAACGATGTGCTGTATAATTAAAGGAGGGAAACAGTTGAGTACAGGCTTCTGATCAGTGAAGTGCTCAGATGTTCAGCACATGTGCATTCATTTTGAGCACCGGTTGGGCACATGTTACAATAGTTTGGAAGGCTCCAGCTCAGTTGGGTGAGAGCTATAATAGTGGGCTAAGGTAAAGTAAGTGGTTTGAAGCAGAAGGCAGAAAGTCTTGAGTGCCTGCTAATGAGTCCCATATTTGTTTCAAGCATGTGGGAAAGGTTTTCCTGGATACACTGCATCTGAGTTTAAAGGTTAGTTGTAAAACATGCTGGTCAGAAGCACAATGCCTGGAGCTGCCATTAAGAACTGCTCTGGGGAAGTCAAGCCAAAAATTATCAAACAATCAAAAGCTTTCTTTCTTTTATGTTCACTGAGGCAGCTTTATTATATAAAGAAAATACAGTAATATGTCAATATTGTGAGATTTTATTACAATTAGAAGTAGCTGATTTACATCACTTGACATGTTAAAAAATTTCTAAATCATATATTAATCTTAGCTAACACTAATTCCATCATAAACAAATACAGCATTTGATGAACTATATAATAGAATGAAGCTAAAGAAATGCACACTGTAAAACCCAAAAAGGTAAGGTAACTCAAATCGTTTGAGGAAGCCAATTGCAACAGTTCAAAAACTAATCCTAATGAGTACTGTGAACTTAATCCATTTAAGTAAACGAAGCAATTTGAGCACAGTAAAACCCAATAAATAAAGAGAACTCAAACCAACTGAGTACTGCAAAACTTAATAAGTTAAAGCAACTCAAACCATTTGAGGAAACCGACTGCAACAAACCATTTGAGTTAAAAAACTAATCTATATAAGTACTGTGAACTTACTCCATGTAAGTTGAAGTAATGAGGTATTTAATTTAAGAGTTTAAAACTCTTTTCAAATGAGCATAATTAACTTTCAATAATTCTGAGTTAACTACACTCAGTGCATTATTTAAATTGCTAATTGTTGTTTAAAAGAATAGTTCACCCAAAATGAAAATTACCCCATAATTTACTTACCCTCAAACCATCCTGTGTATATCAATTCTATCTTTCAGACAAACACAGTTGAGGTATCCTGGCTTATCTATGCTGTATAATGGCATTGGGTAGTGACCCTTGGAAGTGAAGCACTCAGTCAAGTTTATATTATTTTGTAAATTGATTTCCACTTTAATGAAAATATAATTAACAAACTCGATTAATGTAACCATTTTGGAGAAAACGGCATGTTTTATTATAGATTTTAGACCTAGGGCGCAGCCATCTTGGAATATCGCTGTGTCTGACATCACAGGGTTGGTTCCGTTCCCTCAGCTGAACCGATACAGTGGAAGTAATGGACTGAAACGGAGACTAGACAGCCTAATTTAACACAATACCTAGAGTTGTGGGCTTGGATCACAGAGCTGGTTCAAATACAAACATCAATGTTGTGTCTAATATACAGTTGAAGTCGGAATTATTAAACCCCCTGAATTATTAGACCCCCTGTTTATTTTTGTTCCCCAATTTCTGTTTAACAGAGAGAAGATTTTTCAACACATTTCTAAACATAATAGTTTTAATAACTTATTTCTAATAACTGATTTATTTTATGTTTGCCAGGATGACAGTAAATAATATTTGACTAGATATTTTTCAAGACACTTCTATACAGCTTAAAGTGTCATTTAAAGGCTTAACTAGGTTAATTAGGTTAACTAGGCAGGTTAGGGTAATTAGGCAAGTTATTGTATAATGATGGTTTGTTCTGTAGATTATTGAAAAAAAAATATAGCTTAAAGGGGATAATAATATTGACCTTAAAATGGTTTTTGAAAAAATTAAAAACAGCTTTTATTCTAGCTGAATTAAAACAAATAAAACTTTCTCCAGAAGAAAAAATATTATCAGACATGCTGTGAAAATTTCCTTGCTCTGTTAAACATCATTTGGGAAATAGATATATACATATAAACATATATAAAAATCAAAGGAGGGCTAATAATTCTGATTTCAACTGTATAGAAAAATATTTTTTATGCTTTCTATTTTTCTTTTTTCAATATCGTTGGTTTGATGCGCATTGGTCCACTCTCTCATGCTGGTGCAGCACTGCATGCAATGATTGAAGCACATGACATATTCCCTTTTCATGTTGATCAACTCAATCTCTCAACATGTATGAAGGACGTAAAAACCTGCCACATGAAAAAACTGCACCGATCTTAGTTTGGTTTGAACACGAAAAGAGGTGAGCAGCTGTAGTAGTGAAAAGTGAAAGTACCCACCCCATTATGTCTCCACTGGACCTTGTTGAAACCATGGATAAAACCCAGTCAGGCAGCATAATCAGCCTGATCTCATGAAGAAACGTAAGTATTTTACGTTTTGTCAGTTTAGTGGCTAATTCGTACGAATTCGTACGAGTTCAGTCGTACAAAAATGTACGATTTTAAAAAGGAGGCGTGGCACCTAACCCCACCCCTAACCCCAACCGTCACTGGGTGATGGGCAAATCGTACTAACATGTACGAATTAGATCGTACGAATTCATACGAATTAGCCACTAATCAAAAAGTTACGAATTGCCGTGAGATTGCGTTGGCATAATACAGTGAGTGGACCAAAGCGCATCAAATGATCAGTAAGTAAAAGGGGAAAAAATAAAAATAAAATATATTTTTATATTAGACACACATCTGATGCTTGTATTTGCACCAGCTCCAAACCCACAACTTCACGCATTGTGTTAAATTAGGCTGTCTAGTCTCCATGTTCAGTCCACTGTATCGGTTCAGCTGAGGGAACGGAATCAACCCTGTGATGACAGACACAGCGACATTCCAAGATGACAGTACTTTAGCTCTAAAATATATAGTAAAACATGCCGTTTTCTCCACAATGGTTACATTAATCGAGTTTGTCATATATATTTTCAAAATAATTTATAAAATCAGTTTATAAAATAGGCGTAGTGGTTCGCCTCACAGCAAGAAGGTTGCTGGTTCGAGCCTAGGCTGAGTCAGTTGGCGTTTCTGTGTGGAGTTTGCATGTTCTCCCCGTGTTCGCGTGGGTTTCCTCCAGGTCCTCCGGTTTCTAAAGACATGTGGTACAGGTGAATTGGGTAGGCTAAATTGTCCATAGTGGATGTGTGTGAATGAGTGTGTATGGATGTTTACCAGTGATGGGTTGCAGCTGGAAGGGCATCCGCTGCATAAAATATATGCTGGATAAATTGGCGGTTCATTCCGCTGTGGCAACCCCTGATTAATAAAGGGACTAAGCCGAAAAGAAAATGAATGAATGAATTTACAAAATAATGTAAACTTGACTGAGTGCTTTACTTCCACTTTAAGCTTCCAAACGTGCATAAAACAAGTCATGCATGAACCCCCTGATGGCGTTTAGATTTATGAAAAGGATTGATGTGTTTTTTCTTGCAAAAATATGCTCATTGACCACCTAGTTCCCCTATGTCTAGAAATGTTGCTGTTATACAGTATAATACTCTTACAATTCCCCACTGTGCCACTACCCAACACCAGCATGGAAGAGACAGAGTTTAATTTAAAACTACTCCAACTGTGCATGTCTGAAAGGAGAAAGTCATATACACAGAGGGATACTTTTATATGGGATAATGTGGGATCGATTTCGGATGAATCATTCCCTTAAGATTATACAGTACATTCATTTATTCATTTTCCTTCAGCCTAGTCTCTTATTCATCAGAGTTCGCCACAGCGCACTGAACCGCCAACTTATCCAACATATGTTTTGCACAGCGGATGTCCTTCTAGCTGCAACCCAGTACTGGGAAACACCCATACACACTCACACACACTACGACCATTTTACTGTAGTTTATTCAATTCACCTATAGCGCATGTCTTTGGACTGTGGGGGAAACCGGAGCACCCGGAGGAAACCCACACGAACACGGGGAAAGCATGCAAACTTCACATAGTAATGCAACCTGACCCAGGCAAGGCTCGAACCAGTGACCTTCTTGCTGTGAGTCGCCCCTCTTAAGATGATTTAATCTACAAAACAATGTTAGCTAATGAACCTTATTGGCATATATTCCTTCATTATTTTTTTTTTTTTTGTCAATATTTTCAGTTGATACAGTTGGTTTTCAATTTATATTCAATGACATTTGGTCGTATGACATACTTCTTATTGCAGGGCCATAGATTTTCAGGTCAGTCAACATACAGTAGGTTGAATGGTTTGCATTGTAGACACTTTTACCCAAGAGAGACAGAATGGTGCCTTAAGCAAAATCTAATCTAAAAAGTCTTCTATGTAATTGACACTTTGGAAGTTGAGTACAGCCAGCTAGGATAACTCTTTTAGTTTTCTTGATATCCGTCAAACGTTACATCAAAGAGCTGTGATGGATTGGAGCCTCCAAGACTCGAGCAGAGATCAGGAAACATCTTGAGGAGCAATACAAGACAATTATATCCCTAACAACAAGCAGACTGTATCAACTACTACCAGACATACACTGTAGAAGACTACATCTGCGAAGTTGAGCATTACAGGGAGAACATTTGTCTTCTTTGACACAAAATGGGAGAATGATGGCTGTGGTTCCACAGTGTGTGTGTGCCATCTGATTCCAGTAAATCATAATTGGATTATTTATTGTGTGGCACTTACTATTTCCTTTTAGTAGAGTAATGTTTGCAGGCTTATTTATACCGTAAGATCAAATTTATACATAGCCATAAAATCTAACCAAAAAAGTCACCAAACTCTTGTTTTCTGTCATTGTAATTATACAGTAAATAATCTATACCTACAATGAGGATTCAACACGCTTTGACGGAACTGTCTAATTGTTTGATTTCAGATAGTGGATCAAGGGTCAAGGTCTACGCCAACAGAGGTGACAATATAACTCTGCCCTGCAGACTGGATGGTCAGTCCAGTTTATTCGGGAACAGAATCAAGTGGACCAAAATTGCGGATGACTCAACAGAAACTGACGTGCTCATCTCCATGGGCTTCCACAAGAAGGCCTACGGAAGTTATGAAGACCGCGCTTACCTGTTGGAGGTGGACGATAGTGATGCAACCCTGGTTATTACAGACCTAGATGTGAACGACTATGGCACATACCGGTGTGAGTTCATCGATGGTATGAATGACATGGTTCTTGAGGTGGATCTTGAAGTGCAAGGTAATTTATTTAAATGATTATTTCATGCTGTCATATAAGTAATCATTTAAACTGTAGCACTTAAATGCAACAAGTCTTCACATTGAAATGAATGGTCATATAATAGTAGACCTTTGCCACATGACATGTGTGTCTGTATTGGCATGAACTGACTATAAATCAAAAACAGTACAACATTGTACAGCAACTTTGAGCTTGTGAAAGGCAGGCATTTCATTAACTATCTGCAGTTGTTAAAGGGTAAATTCATGCTAAAATTAAAATTATGTCATTTATTACCACCCATCACATTCAAAACCCATAAGATTTTAGATCTTTGGAACACAATTGAAGATTAATATAAGAGGTTTCTTTCTCTCCACTTAATGTGTTTGTCCTAAAATGTAAAGTTTCAAAATGTTTATAGAGCGATTACAATATCCTCAGAGTTAAATTTACTCAGTTCAGAGAGTATTTGGTCCCTCTTTAAATAAGGGCAAACAGGTTGGTAATAAGTAAAGCTGATGTTTGTGGAGTTGCTTAATGATCCTCTGCTGAGATTTTGAGAGATTCAATGTATTATATTTCAGCTGATTTCATCTAAGGCTGTGACTGAAGTCAGTTGTAGTTTTGTGTTTCTCCTCTGTGTTTCTGTTTACTAACAGCATGTGTTCATCATCAGTGCTCAATCTCCACCTAATTAATCCTTTCATTGTCTCATTAACTTGAGTAACTTTAACTCAATTTAGAGAGGGACCAAATACTATGTAAACTGAGTAAATTTTACTCTGAGGATTTTGCTGTAAGGGATAGTTGGCCTAAAAATATAAATGTGCTTATTATTTACTCACCATCAAATGGTTTCAAACCAATATGAGGTTTATTTTATGAGATGTTTTTAAGAGAGCTGGAAATCTGTAACCATTGACTTCCATTGTAGGAAAAATACTATGAAAGTCAAAGGTTACATGTTTCCAGCATTCTTCAAATGATCGTTTTTTATGTTCAATAGAAGAAAGAAACCCAAGCAGGTTTGTGTCAAATGAAGGGTGAGTAAAGGGCAATATAACCCCTGTTGTATTTGAGATCTCAACAGACATTAGTACTTGAAATGCATTGATGCTTTCTTATGCAACCACCATTGCAGATCATCCAAAGAAACAGTGGGGATCTTTACACTGTAACGTGAGATGAGCATAATTAATTAGGCTGGCACAACTATGTAACTATTATTAACTTTGGAACAATGGCTTAAAAGATTGAATCCCTGCAAGTAATTTTCTCTTTTTGAATACTATTTTTTTCAAACACTGTACCGTAAAAATCTTTATTCTATACTAAGCAGGGAAGCTTTCTAAAAGCTCTATTATGCTCTTATTTGTTCATAAGGGTGGTAATAAAATCAATCTGATGTTAAAATCAGCCAAACTTTTCCTTAGGGGAAGATTCACTTTCTTTCACAGGGGTTGTTTTCCCATACTCCCCTCGTTTGGGGCGGTACAACCTCAACTTCCAAAATGCCGTGGCCGCATGTCAGGAGCAGGATGCAGTGGTCGCCTCCTTCGAGCAACTTTATGGGGAATGGAGAAGTGGGCTGGATTGGTGCAATGCCGGCTGGCTCAATGACGGAACTGTGCAGTATCCCATCACCAAACCCAGAGAGCCCTGTGGAGGTGCAAGGGCTACAGCTGGACTGAGAAATTATGGCCAACGGGACAAGTCCAACAGCCGCTATGATGTGTTCTGCTTCACAGCCGGTCTTAAAGGTAAGTTGAACAATTTACGCTTAGTAATTGTTTGTGTCCACAAACCTGACACTCCTTTATTTACACCACAGGGCGCTTTTACTATATGATCCAGCCCAAGAAGCTGAACTTCGATGAGGCCGTCGATGCATGCAAGAGAGATGGAGCTGAGATCGCAAAGGTCGGCCATATGTTTGCTGCCTGGAAGATGCAGGGATATGACCGATGTGATGCCGGTTGGCTGGCTGATGGTAGCGTACGTTACCCGATCTCCAGGCCCAGGAAGAACTGCAGTCCAACGGAGGCTGCTGTTCGCTTTGTTGGCTTCCCCGATAAAAAGCAGAAGCTGTACGGTGTCTATTGCTACAAACCCCAGCAGTAAAGCAATTCACGTCACATCACCAACCAAAGAGAAGCCATAGAGCAGTCCCCACTCCAAACAAATGAAGGACTTTTTGCATGAACTAGCCTTAACTGTGACAACCATTATAGTTAGGATACTGGAAAGACCAGGAGTGTCCAGTCCTGCTTCCAGAGTGTCAACATCCTGCAGGTTTTAGCTCTTACCAACTTGACTAGAAGTTTCTACGGCCTAATTTCAAATGATGTCACTTGTGCACTTGCGGATATACAGGGTGGGCCATTTATATGGATACACCTTAATAAATTACATAGACAATTGCCTTCAGATGACCCCAAAGATAAAAGTCTAAGGGGTTCAGATCATTAGACCTTGGGGGCCATTCAACTGGCCCACGACGACCAATCCACTGTATTCAGGAAAACATTCCCATTTTCTCACTATATATATATATATAAACTAATAATAGTTGGAGCTAAACATTGCAGGACATCGACCCTCCAGGAAAAGGTGTGGGCACCCCTTGTAAACACCATACCGCACCATTCGTAATATTAATGGCAACAGTTATTTTATAAAATGTACATTTTATATAGGTTTGTACACCTCATGTATTAAAACAAAGCAACAGCAGAATAACAAAACCTTTTTCCGAAAAGATATTCAGCTGGAAGAGTATCTGAAATCTCACCATTTTGATTGCAACCCCTTGTAGTACATTTAAATGTGAGTTTGTGAAGAATCGTAATTGTTGCATTGAAATAAAATATTTAAATAAACTTTAAGGTATAAACTTGACAGAAAGTTTTTGAAACTTGCCCAAACAGAAAAGCAAAAAATGGACCTGACATCTTTCTTTCCCTAAAACACTTTTGTGAAATGCTAATCTCTCTTTTTTTATTTTTACTTTTACTCTTCTTTAAAATCCCTTATATTGTTGTATTATCTAATGCTCTAAACTGTGACTTTTTATCTTTTTGAAAAATCAAATGAATGTTTTTTTGGACTTTATTATATTAGCAATATGCATAAATAATTCCATTTCTCATGGCTACTCTTTACATTATTAAGATTTCATTTCTCAACTGTTACATGCTTTTTTCTGAATCGCGAAAGAAGCTGTTTTCCAGTTCTTATCCTTAAAAGAAGAACTATTCCATTTTTGTTTGATTCAGCATAGAATGACAAGCATTTCATCACAGACATTAACAGAATTTGACAGACCGCTGTGTTATTTGTGATATGCCGGAAAACTACATGTACACTAAGCAAATCTTTTAGCATCCAGTTGTATATTGACAACAACATTTCAAGACCAGCTTGAGCCTTATAGATGCTTAAGTGTAGAGATGAATGAGTCTGAATTGAATGATATTGTCATGCCAGTGAGAAAGAGAGCACAGCGGCATTAAAAGCCATGTACAACATCATGCCTAAGTTGGATTCATGACAGGCACAGTGTGGACGATTTCAGATAATGAGATCTGTGTTTACTGATAAACATATACCATCTATTACTTGCCACTTTGTATATGATATATGTTGTTTGTTTATGGGAGGGTAAAATATTCGGTCACACTTTATTTTGACGGTCCGTTTGTTGAATTTAAGTTACATTGCAACTAATTATCATTAGATTATAAGTAGACTGTTAGGTTGGGGTTGGGGTTAGGGTTAGTGTAAGTTGACATGTAATTGCAAAGTTTCTTATAGTCAGTTAAATGTCTGTTGAAGGACTGTTAAATGTCAGTGTCAACAGATATTAAGTAGACAGTCTACTAATACTCAAATGGACCATCAAAATAAAGTGTTACCAAATATTCTCTTCCTGTAATTCAGCTTTGAACTGCAGAAGCCACAGTGCACATATGTGACATTTTTTTTTGCTTGATTTTTGTCTTTTTTTAATGCACAAAATCTCTCTTATTTTTAAATCTGAAATGCAGTGTATGGTTAATAAATCAAATCAGATTTCAAATGAAAAAATAAAAACCCATAAAAAGTGAAATGTTTTCTGTTCTTCATTTTCCACCAAACTGTGGACGTAATTGTGCAGTGCCTGTAAATGTGTATTTTGAAAGTCCAGATGCTGAATACACAATGTTTGTTGCAGTATGAATGCCAGTTGGCTTCAGGTTCCCTACACAAACCATTTCAATAACTTAGATAAATTGATTACAGTGTGATACTCCACTCTGCTTTGGGAAACAAAAAGTTCTTGCCATGTTCAAGCAAAAGGTTCTTGCTGATATGTTCAACTCCATATCTCTCTGTGCATTATTCATATTCAAGTAAAGTTCCCATGAGAGGGAGCAAAGGTAGTAAAAGTCATATTCTAATACACTTTATCTAAAGCTGATATATCTCAACATTAGATCGAAGAGAAACCTAGAAGTCTGGGAAGCATTTGCAGAGAAATCTTGCAATGATTATACACTATTCTGTGACTAATTCGTTTTTAAACATGCAAATTAATTCCAGTTGTTTAAAATGAATTAATAAAGGACCAATACAATGGGAGATAAAAGGTAGAGTGTTTTCCAGCTCATACATGTGAAAAAGATCTATGACGATCAGTGACCGTACCAGCTGGGAAATGCATTATTAAATTAAAATATAGCAACGGGACTTTAAACACAAAAGTCTGTCTGCTTCCTTCAACATTGTTACTCACAAAATAATCAAATTTATGTAAGAGATCCTATGTTGTACATTGAGCAGAATGTCTGAATGTCATTAACAGAGAACAAACCTTCAAAACAAAATGCATCTGCCAAATTGAAATAATGTTTATTTTCCTCTGAAAAATACTTTTTTTTCTTTTTCTTTTTTTGAGATTGTTTTGCAACCAATCTTGGGGTCATTTTGTGGAAGCATGAAAGCAATAGTTCATCAGAAAGAAAGAAAGAAAGAAAGAAAGAAAGAAAGAAAGAAAGAGAAAGAAAGAAAGAAAGAAAGAAAGAAGAAAGAGAAAGAAAGAAAGAAAGAAAGAAAGAAAGAAAGAAAGAAAAAGAAAGAAAGAAAGAAAGAAAGAAAGAAAGAAAGAAAGAAAGAAAGAAAAATTATACTCACCCTCAAGTGATTTCAAACCTGTGAGTTTCTTTTTCGTTTCTCTGCTGGAAATCGACCATTGACTAGAAAGGAAAAACAAATACTATGCAAGTCAATTATTATTAATATTATTATTTTAGCTTTCTTCACAATATATTTTGTTTTGCACAGGATTGTGATAAGTGAATTGTGAGTAAATGATGACGTCATTTTTGTTTTTGGGGGTGAACTATTACTTTAACATTACCTCATGTAATGACTTTCTGGAATAGCTAAATGTTAATGATTTGTTATGGCCCAAATTTTGGAAATTACCTCATAAATACTTAATAACAAATAAGGGAAAATAATATTTTTTCAAACTTATATATATAAATATTATCCCAGTAATTATTTTCTTGCAAACAGGTTTAATTGTGAAATTGATACATGCTGTACATTTTGGTCTACATACAGAAACATATTATCATTTGTTTTGAAGTTGCCCATATGTAGTTAATTTTTGATTGGATTTCTCCTCTTTTTTTAGAATCAACTTTATGCCCAGTTTTCAACTTTGTTTTAAAAATGTTTTCTTACACTCAACAGGTCATTACACTAAGAGTACTTTTTGATGACTTTATTACTTTTGTTGGCAAAATTCAGCATACACAAAAGCAAGTACATTGATTGCAAGCCATTATTTATTATTTTATTAAGTCAGAATTGAAGCTTATATATATATATATATATATATATATATATATATATATATATATATATATATATATATATATATATATATATATATATATATAATCTGACAAATAAGAAAGCTGTTAAGTGTACTGTATGCAAACATTTACATGTTTTTATTTTGTTTATTTATTTATTTTTTCCTTGATTGTTATCGTCCCCTGGCTTTTTCAAATTGTTAATTTTGAACTGTTCAATAAAAAAAAAAAATAGATAAAATAAAATAAATGACTTTTTAAGCAAAATAACAGAAGAACAGGCAAACATCCATGCTGACTAGCTAACCAAGTACATTTAATCAATGTATTTTAGCATTGTACGTTTTAATTATTAAATAAATAAAAAACTTTACTAGAAAATAACTAAATAAAAACAAATGTGTATCTGTCTTTACAGAAAATGTCTGTTTTCACAATATACAAATTGTAACACATCCGGTTAGTAGAACTGTCACAGGGCCATATACTGTAAGTTATTTTGACCAATGAAATTATAAAAACAGTCAAGGACAAACCTCAAAGACTCCCTCGGGGTTTGATTCTGTCTCTTTGCTTTTCTGTTATAAAGAAAACATGTTTTCTGGCATTTTGCGGGGTATCATACGCCCTGTTTTCTCTCTCTCTCCTGGCTCGGTATTACGGTTTCGTTCAAATTCAGCTTATATTCTAGTACTGTAGGTTTATCCAGCGTTACATATCCCCGAGATAGTGAACTCAACTGACACCATCTGGTGGTCAACAAGTGACACTGCTGATGAACAATAACTGTGTTCAAGAAGTGCAGTCTTCACTCGTCACAGTGTAGGCTATTTTATAACATCGTGGTGTGGTTTGGTTTTATATATTAAATTTGTCCATTTAAAAAATAAACACAAATGTCATATACAGTATAGCATATTAGGCGTGGTTTATATTATCAGCCATTAAAATTCTGGAATAGGTCACCCAAACAAACTGATTTTGTCATGATTTACTCACCCTTCACTTGTTCAAAAAGAAGATATTTTGAAGAAAAATAGAAGCCTGTAACCACTGACTTCCATAGTATTTTTTTCCTACTATGGATGTCCTACTAATATCTTCATTTCAATACAATAGAAACTCATTAAGGTTCATAAACACTTGAGGGTGATTAAATAGGAAGTACATATTCATTTTGGGTGAACTATACCTTTAGGCCAGGGGTCATCAAACTTGTTCCTGGAGAGCCGGTGTCTTGCAGATTTTAGCTACAACCCTAATTAAACACACCTGAACAAGCTAATCAAGGTCTTAGGTGTACTTGAAACACCCAGGCATTGGTGTCCAAAGACATGAGCTAGAGGTAAATTGATTAAACTAAATTGGCCTTAGTGTTTGTTTGAAGGATTGTGGATGTTTCCCAGTTCTGGGTTGCAGCTGGAAGGGCATCTGCTGTGTAAAACATATGCTGGATAAGTTGGCGGTTCATTCCGCTGTGGCGACCCCTGATGAATAGGGACTAAGCTAAAGGGAAATGAATGAATGAATATTAGAACAGAAAAAGACCAAGCATTCAGGTAGAATATAATAAACTTTGTTTACATAAAAGGCATAAAAACATTCCAGACCATCTTTAGACAAGTAATATAAATATAAAAAAGATATGTGCATTTTCAAAACAAACAAAAAGTAAACACAAAAGAAAAGATCTCAAAGAAAAACAAATGCTTGGGAATAAACAAATGGATGACCAACAACAAACTGCTGTCAAAGCTGTTATGAATCTTTTTTTTTTTGGTCCACTGATACACCCCAAATGTCATAATTCATTTAAATTCTGTGAGTTGCAAATATTAGTCACATTAATGCCAGCTATTGACCATGTCATTTAATATATTGCATTCTGTCAATGCGCAATTTGGCCAAGTTAAATCATCGGTATGTTACTACAACATTAAGAAAACAAGGAGCAGCTCAAGAAATAAATTATAGGCATCTTGTTACAAAGACATTCGTTCAAGTCTTTTCAGCATCTCACAAAGTACATTCTCTTTAAAGATATTTTAAATTGTCAAAAGAAAAAAAAAATGAAATGATGTAGCGTACATACAGTAAGTTTCTTGGTTTACAGATGTAAAGGAATTAATGCATGTGAAATAGTATTTGCACTGTAAACATTTGAAAGAGACATCAAACTGAGGAATATAAATAGTCTAAAATCTACATGGCTTTTTAATACCTTAAAGTCAGAGTATTAAAATGTAGTGTGATAACTTTAAGATATCAAAACATTCACTGTATTGAATACAGGTTTTTTTTTTTTAATATATCTATGCCTTTTTTGCGACAATCACATGACTCACATGAGCCATTGCTCACTCTGTCTATATAAATATATATAATCTTTCACATTCATATGTATGATTTCTCAATTGTTCAGTAAGCAGCAGGATTTCTGCATACACCTGTGATTAGTAAATAAAAAATAAAAAAAAGACTGAAATGAATCATACAGCAAGTGTGCATCAAAATGTATTATTATGCTTATAAACTAAAATGCTATAACGGTATGCTGGTCTTTAAATTCATGAAGGCACTGTGTATTTCCAAGCAGACCCAGAGCAGATGGATGGCAGGGTAAATAATCTTTTACGTTTTGTTTTGTTTGTTTGTTTGTTTTCAGAGACCAGCTGAATGTGTGTCCTTTTATGTAGTTCTCAAAAGGCATATCTGGTAAAAGAATCAAACACTGACAGAAGTTTAATTCCAGTGATATTTTGCTTTAACCCTCGTTATGGTCCTTTTTATAATTCTTTTTTTAGTAATCTTTTTTTTTTTTTTTTTGCCAGGCAGGCAGGTCCATCATATACAGGCCACTATCAATATACATTAAATGGGTCCTTGCATTTGGGTTGTTTGATCAAGGCAACTATTGTTTTGTCCGATTGTGTTTTCCACCATGGTGGTGGTGGTGGTGTCGTCGTCTGTGTACATCCACTGAATGTTCTGCTGATCTCTTTCGATTACTGCGGTAAACGCTGTATCTCTGAAGTCTTTTTGTATATGACCTTTGGTAGTTGGATGCTGGAATGGAAATATAAAAGTTTTCAATTAGAATGATGCCATTTTAGTCTGTAAAAATGCCAAATATACACATATACATGCATACATAGCCATACATACATGTACATATATAACCAGCAACTTGCATTATTTGTATATATATAAAAAAATTTCAGAAAAGATGCAAACTGAGTACTGACATTTACATTACCACAAAAATAAAATGTGACATGATTACTTTAAACTGAAATTTTCTCGTATTTTTTTATTAAAATGCAATCATGGTAAGCATAATTGTGTGTGTGTGTATATACAGTATATATATATAGTTCTGTCTGATTCTTGAATCTGATTGGCCGTAATCTGATTGATATCTGTGCGATATTCTTCCAACAACAGCACTTGTACCACCTTTAACCCTTCACCCTTGTGTATTACTCCGTCCACATACAGCGACAAGCAGAGGACGCTTTACAGTTTGGCAAATATTGCAGCTGTTGGACAACATCATTTTGGGACATAATCATACCTTTGAAGCTTTTTAGGCGAGAATGTAGATGTTTAGATTGCAATTAAGCAGTTTATTTATAAGGATAGTGCCTATTTTAAATATTTATAATTTCTGAGAGACAGCACGTCTATGGCCATTAGCCTGTCATTGCGCAGAGCAAAGATAATTGACGTTGTCCATCCACAAGATGGCGACAGAGATGGCATAATAAGCCCTTAGAGGTGAAAATCTAATGAGGGTAATTATTGTGATCTCCCGATTGAAACAGAGAAATACTGGGAATGTCTGTAGACTGATGACATTCCATGCCTTTCAGCCTTATAATATTAAAATGTCAGCAAAATCACCTGTTTTGTCATCACTTTAGACATTACGCTGGAGAATCACTCAAATACTAGCTCTAAAGTGATGTGTGTGAAGTAGCAACGGTTTTTGATGTTCTGACATCAGCTCAGATGTGAATGAATGGCGGAAGAAAGTAGTCCCTCATACAAAAGGGTTTTTAGACTCTTATATACACGATTGTGCCATCAAAATGTTGTATAAACGCAATATCACACTCCTAGCAGTGCAATATGGCTGTATATCAGCACTGGTGGGACACTAAGGCACCCAGCCTGTGGCCTCATGCCAACGCACGCCTCCCACCAGTGCCAATTTATAGCCATATCGCACTGCTACGAGTATATATATATATATATATATATATATATTATATATATATATATATATATATATATATATATATATATATATATATATATATATATAGGGAGTGCAGAATTATTAGGCAAATTAGTATTTTGACCACATCATCCTCTTTATGCATGTTGTCTTACTCCAAGCTGTATAGGCTCGAAAGCTATATATACTGTGTGTATATATATATATATATATATATATATATATATATATATATATATATATATATATATATATATATATGCATTTATACAAAACCACTTAAATTAAACAGTTGTATTAATTAAAATAAGTCACTAACATCTTAAGTAACAGAAAGATAATTCATATCATTTAAATAAATAAAAAAAATTTTATTACATTAAAAAACATATTTTTACATTTTGATTACATTATGAACTCTTCATTACACTTATAATTTAGTACTTATTACATTATGTTCAGTTCAGTTTTTACATGATATGCAATTATTAAGTTGAGTATTTACAATACATAAAATATTTGTATAACAGAACAAACCACTGTTTCCCCTGCATTTACTGATATGTTTGTGATGTTTGTCAGCTTAAAAACTAAATGCAAGTGTGACATGCAGCATGAAACCAGCATTATACCAGACAAATATTTCTGTATCAGATTGTTTTTTATTATTATTTTTTTCTTGTGTTTTGTGCACAAGAAAGACATGTCCTTTTTACATAATACATTTTCAATGGTTGTTCTCGTCAACTATTGGTGTAATAATGCAATTGCAACAATCTTCATTTGAAGCATCAAGTTGCTTTAAAAAGGTGATTTTGATCATTAATACAGACATCTGTTTTTATACCTCAGCAATAAATTGCTCCAATACTTAAATGACAATTTGAATGTTAACTCAGAAAAATTAACACTAGTTAAAGGACAAATGTGAATGATGACTCATCTGGCTCTCTCAAATGCAGGTTTGAATGTACCACTGTAGTTTTATGCGTGTTTTGTGAGTACCAGTCATTTGTAAGTTGCTTTGGATAAAAGCATCTGCTAAATGAATGAATGTGAATGTGGTTTAATAAACACATGTGTTTTATAAATTTACACTGTGAATCACAATCATTTACAATCGTTGGTAACACTTTACAATAAGTTGGTATTGGTTAATGTGTTTGCTAACATGAACAATCAAGGAACAAAACATTTATTAAAGTATATAATCACATTTGTCAATGTTATTTAATAGAAAAAAAGCTTTCAATTGCTAGTTCATGTTAACTCACAGTGCATTAACTAATGTCAACAAGCATGAATTTGGATTTTTATAATACATTATGATTAATAAATGCTGTAAAATCTGACCAGGAACTTGGCTCTGGTGAATCCTTCCATTCTATGACTGAGCAATGATTCTACGTTAAATCTTACCAAGCTACAAAAAGTTGTTTGGGTGGCTGGCTTAACTTCTGCAAAAAAACTACTAGCTCAACATTAGCTGCCTCCACATAATTTGGACATGTACAAGGGGTTGGTATAACTTCAGGACATTATAATCTTGGAATTATCCACAGCTCGAGTGAATTGGTACAAATGAGTACATTAAAGATCTGGACTTCAGCTGCTGACAAAATCTCTATGTTTATTGCACAAAACAATGATCAGGATCCAAAATGATTGCCTTATTTTGTATAAATGATACTTGATACTGTACTTTGTTTTTTCTGAGAGACCGCAGGGCAGGGGGGTGTGTAAATTTATATATTTCATTATGTTGTTTTTTGGTAACACTTTAGAATAACTATCCGCTATAGTTAATAGACCATTAATAAACTGTTAGTAAAAGGGTTGTAAATGACTTGTTAAATAAAAGTTAATAGTTTGTTAATTATTTATAACTGTGCCTTATAGATAGCCAATAGATAACTTACAAGCTGTTAGTTAACAAGTTATAAACGAATTGTTAACTGTGTTTTAATGATTTATAACTATACCTAATAAGTAAACGAGGAATAGTTGCAACTTTAGAATAACGTCCCAATAACATACATAAGCTAATACCTAACACTTAACTAATATATTAACTCACACTTTTCAGATCAGTTGTTCATAGTATGTTAACCATCTACTAATACCAGTGAAACTTTGTAGAACAGCAAATAGATAGAACAAGTTAAAGCTACAGAAATTAGGGAATAATAACAGGGGGAATCATACAGAGGAGTTACTGGTAGACCATCTCAGAGTTATTGAATGGCATGAGTGTCTTGCCTGTAAGCATTGCAAAGGGCTGTTAGGAAGGATAATCCATGACATTACTGTGATTGTATCAACATGTACCTCAGAAATTCTGTTTATGCACTGTTTAGCACAAACAGTGCCCAAACCTCATGGGTTTGTATTCTGTTGTATACTGCTGTTCTGTCATGTGATGGCTCAGTATGTGTGTCTCTATACATTAAACACAATGTTCAACATTTCATCTGTGGAGTTTCTTTGGTAAAATACAGTACACAGAAATACCTATGAGTGGAACAAGGTTAAGGTACAAAAATTTTATATTTTAAATATCACATCAAATTTCTTTAGCTTAACCTTATTCTATCCATTTGCTGTTCTACAAAGTTTCACTGGTATTAGTAGATGGTTAACATACTATGAACAACTGATCTGAAAAGTGTGAGTTAATATATTAGTTAAATGTTAGTTATTAGCTTATGTATGTTATTGGGACGTTATTCTAAAGTTGCAACTATTCCTCGTTTACTTATTAGGTATAGTTATAAATCATTAAAATACAGTTAACAAGTCGTTTATAACTTGTTAACTAACAGCTTGTAAGTTATCTATTGGCTATCTATAAGGCACAGTTATAAATAATTAACAAACTATTAACTTTTATTTAACAAGTCATTTATAACCCTTTTACTAACAGTTTATTAATGGTCTGTTAACTAGTTATAACAGATAGTTACAAATAATTAACAAACTATTAACTGTTATTTAACAAGTCATTTATAATCCATTAACTAACAGTTTATTAATGGTCTATTAACTAGTTACAACAGATAGTTATTCTAAAGTGTTACCTGTTTTTTCAGCCTGTCTGATTTGTAATAAATAAATAAATAATAAAAAATAAAAATAAATGCTGTAAATGTTTTCATTATTAGTTCATGTTAGTAAATACATTAACTAACACTAATGAAGCCTTATTATAAAGTGTATCTCAATCGTTTCACGATTAATTATGCAGAATGACCAATCAAGTTCTGTTGGTATACTTTCATCACTAAACCTCTGTCTTAGATTTTCACAGAATACTTACGGCTCATGCAGGAAATCCTGGGTATGTCCCATAAGCCGTCGCCTCTGCAGCGAATGGTGGGAACGTGTCTCTGGATGAAGCCATCCATACATTGGTATCTGATCAGGGAGTTTATTTCATAGCGTGGACGTGGCTGGCCAAACGTGCGGGCATTGTGAACAATAGGAGGCTGACTGCAGGACACTATTAAAAAATGACACATAACACAGTTAGTAATCTGACATTTTCTTTTTAAATTTCCTCTGCTTACACACACACACACACACACACACACATAAAACATTTGCTCTCATTTTAGAAACTATCAACAACTACAGATATACCTTGGGGGCTTTGCAATTTTTAAAAGCTCCACAGAATCTCTATTATTGTTTGATTATAAATAAACCTTTGTTCAAATGTCATTGATGCATTTTAGACTGAAAATAAATGTTCAACAACGTATGCTGTTTTATTTAGTTATACTGTAAGTGTCCCTTATCCAGGTGCTGCAAGCTCACCTGTGCCTTTCTTGCAGGTGAAGGTGAGGTGGTAGTTGCAAGGAACGTCATTCCACTGGCCATCCTCATGCCAGATCATCACCACACAATCCTCCCCAGAAGAGAAGAAACTGTCCGGCTGGTTCGGTCTCCAGTTTTCATATTGCTGTAGAGGAACAATACAGATATAGGTGAGGATGGTGATGTGAGCAAGACATTGACCCTACAGATAAATATAACACTAGTTTACACTGTTAACAATTTTTGTAAATTAAACAGAATTTAACTGTGATATAAACTGTAGATGAATTTTATTCAGTTTACTGTGTGTCAACTGTGAGAAAGTGGGTCTTGAAGCAAGGGAAAGAAGATAAAATCTGGTGTCTGTTTAGCCTGTGTGTCACACACTGCAGCAACCGATGTTCCTGTATGACTGTCGGACCTATTCTTTGCAAAGAATAAAATCTTTTTGGAAGACTTTGTCTCTTGATCAGTGAATCATTTTCACTAGCCCACATGTAACAATGACCGGCCCACATTTTAAAAAATGGTCCGGCCCTTCTGGCATTTGCCAGAATTGCCAGATGGCCAGTCCGCCCCTGCCTAAGCCTGTATGGTTGGTGCTCTAAAGATTGATTTTAGATCTGGATTTAAAAATATTAATAATAATATTAATAATAATAATACATGTTTATCCAACATGGTGAGTGAATTTTCACAGTATTTCCTATTACATTTTTCTTCTGGAAAAAGTATTTCTTTTAATTTGGCTGAAATGAATGAATGAAGATGGATAGATAGATAGATAGATAGATAGATAGATAGATAGATAGATAGATAGATAGATAGATAGATAGATAGATAGATAGATAGATCGATAGATCGATAGATCGATAGATCGATAGATAGATAGATAGATAGATAGATCGATAGATAGATATAGATGGATGGATGGATGGATGGATGGATGGATGGATGGATAGATGATAGATCGATAGATAGATAGATCGATAGATCGATAGATAGATAGATAGATAGATAGATAGATAGATAGATAGATAGATAGATATAGATGGATGGATGGATGGATGGATGGATGGATGGATGGATGGATAGATGATAGATAGATAGATAGATATAGATGGATGGATAGATGGATGGATGGATGGATAGATAGATAGATAGATAGATAGATAGATAGATAGATAGATAGATAGATAGATAGATAGATAGATAGATAGATAGATAGATAGATAGATAGATAGATAGATAGATAGATAGATAGATAGATAGATAGATCGATAGATCGATAGATAGATATAGATGGATGGATGGATGGATGGATGGATGGATGGATGGATGGATAGATGATAGATCGATAGATAGATAGATCGATAGATAGATAGATCGATAGATCGATAGATAGATAGATAGATAGATAGATAGATATAGATGGATGGATGGATGGATGGATGGATGGATGGATGGATGGATAGATGATAGATAGATAGATAGATATAGATGGATGGATAGATGGATAGATGGATGGATGGATGGATGGATGGATAGATAGATAGATAGATAGATAGATAGATAGATAGATAGATAGATAGATAGATAGATAGATAGATAGATAGATAGATAGATAGATAGATAGATAGATAGATAGATAGATAGATAGATAGATAGATAGTCTTCTTAGGATTTTAGTCCTCCCGACTGGATACAGAACAAACAACTGCTTTACAATGACTTGCCTAATTAACCTTTCGTGACTAGTTAACCTAACCTAGTCAAATCAAGTCAAGATTATTATCATAAGGCAATAAAAACCTTACAGCAATGAGAATAAAAGAACCTCTATAGCTATTGCTTTCCATTTTAGACATGCTATAATGCCTACCTGAAGGAAGCATTTTAAACTCATTAAAAATGAATGAGTTTGGTCTCCAAGAATAGTTTTTGCTTTACAAAGTGTTCAATATATAATATATTCAATAGATCTTATTGCCCTGGTTGACACTACTTTTCGATAAGTTTCTGTTTTACCCCCAAATTGCAAAGCCAAAAGCATACTGAATAGAAAAGCGAAGTACAGACTTAACATATGATTTATAATACATGATTGTAAGAGTTATGTTAATATAAAAAAGGCAATCTCCAATCACAGTGTAAACGTTGCTGCCCTTTTTCAAATGCTAGTGTAATTAAACTTTGCGAAACTTTTTGCAAAGACAAAAGACATGACATGGCAAAAACAAAAAAAATTAATTATTAGAAAATAGCTATTAAATGATTAATTAAAATGTGTTTAAAAATCCTTTCCATTCAACAGCACGTCAACTGTATATGTATAAATATACATGTAAAATAATGCAATGTCAAATGTTATGTAAATTAACAGAAAAAAGTACTGGTAGCTAATTACTCGGCTCATTACTATAATTTACTTGATCAACCTAGACAACATATCCTCCTTAGTGTCAATAAAACTCACTTTAAGCATTCAAATGTTATCAGAACAGTGGTCGTGGTCCTATAATGAATATAAATAAAACAAATATATAATAAACTGAAGACAATAAAACTTAAATTAAATGTTGTTGTTCTGTTTTTATTCTGTATAAGGTTCACTAAAAAAAATGATGTCTGCTAAATTGTTGAAAAAAATTTTTGTTTGAAATGTGTTAATTTTAAACAAAATAAATTTAGTAATGTTGAACAATTTGTTGGTTTAAATTCAACCCAAATAAATTGTTTACAACCACTTAACTTAAAAAAATAGTAAATCTAAGGAATCATCTTTGAATCATTTTTTTTTCAGTGTATAAAATCCATCAAAAACTTTTAAAGAGAGTACATTTATAATACAGCACACAGAAAGATAATGCAATTATCATTTAAACATAATCCACCAGAGGGCGCTAAGAACAACTCCACTAGAGGGCGCTAAGAACATACGTCGCCACTGAATTGCAATAAAGCTCTGCAGACAGAGAGAGGTGTAATGCGATAAAGCCCCTCACAAAATACAATCAACACAACTACTCATTAATTTGCCATATAACGCAAGAATAACATCACTCAGCTGTGTATAGAAGCACTCGGAGGAGAAGTAACTGAAAATGAGCAGCCTGAAGAAAAGAACTAAAAAAGATAAATACTGAAATGGGCTTGAGCTGATATATTTAAATTGATTTAAAGGATTCTGTGAACTATTACAGATATACTGTGATGTGTGTAGTATGTATTTCAATGTATATTGAGACTTACATAACAAAGGTATCTTTTTATCCTAAAAAACTAAAACTGTAAAGTTTGAACATTCATATGATTTTTGCATACATGAGAAAGGTTGTAGTTTTTCAGCAGCCCTGTAAATATTAAATAAAAATCATCCAAACATATCCTGTTACTATCCTCTAACAAAACAAATGCACACTTCCTGCTTGGGAATTGATGTAAGATTCAATTTCTGTATAACTCAGATGACACAAACTTATATTGTATGGATGAAGAGGCAAACACTTAACAGAGAAACTCTTCTGTACATAAAGCACAAAAGAGTGCTTGCAATCTCTAGTTGGTATGTATAGGCTTTTTACCAGCAGGATTGAACTATCACTTAGCTCTGGATGTAATGCAGCCCATTCCAGGTGCTGTGCTTCCTTCACACCTCCATTACCTGTCCACACCTGTAAGCTCACTTCAGTCTGATCATGCAGCCTGATTAGACCTCCACAGATGAAAACTTCTATCTCCTGCCCTTCGGGGCTTTTTTGGCCCTTCTCCACAAAACACTGCCGTTATCTTTGAAGTGAGAGCCTAAACAACTGTAATTAACCACTTTCCTGTTGAATGGAGAAACACCTCTAGACCAGGGAGATGGTTGCATATGGCTCCTATTTTCACATCTGAAAAATCTTGCTTAAATTTCCCATAGCTTCTTTTTTTAAGAGAAATCATTAAGATGGCATCTAAATACAGATGGTTCACTAATAAAACATTTTTTTTTATAAAATGTTATGTTATATTATACAGTAGTCAACATTTGAAATGAATCAAACAATCAAACGCTTTCATCAAAGTTGTCCTAAATCTCTTCAACACGACTATTTCAGTAAACAAGATCATTGTTGAGAACATTTAGTATAATCACAAACACAACAGTATTCTTTAAAAAAAAAAAAATAACTTTTTTTTTTACTTTTTTAACTGATTTAACAATCTGTTAATTCATTAGCAAACAATACAAAGGTACATGTTTTAAACCGATCTGTGCTGAATGAATGTTACTGTACTGTAAAACTGTATGCACAGCCATCAAATGTCATCAAATGTATGTTCAGACAAAACTAAAACAATACTTTAAAAAGATATATATTTTATATATATATATATATATATATATATATATATATATATATATATATATATATATATATATATATATATATATATATATATATATATATATATATATATTATTCAATAGCATATACATACCGTATTATGTAGTTGTAGATAATAATGTAAATAGTTAATATCTACATATAATTATAAACTTAGATAGTTTCGTTTGTGATGATGCGAGGTAACTTCATTCCTGAGGTATTTGTAGAACTAATGAAATATTAACTGGTTATATTGCAGTAAATATCTAATTCATCTGCTGGGATTTTTTTTGTTTTCTGTGCATTTTTCATGGTAAAATAAAACATACATTCATTGATAAGCTGTAGTTTTTCCAAATAATCTTGTCATTTACACAGATTGTTTGCTAACAAATACATTTTTGTTTATAAAATGTTGTTATATTATACAGTAGTCTACTATTAGTTTGTTGGATCATGTCGCTCATGACTGGATCATGACTTCAGTAATTTCATGTAAAGAATTATAATGTTGTGTATATGTATTATTATATTTCCATTTTGTCAGTTTTGTTAAGCCTCCTGTGGACAGGTGTTGAAAATTAGCAAGTTTGCTGAAACACTTAAACAAATGCATTTGGTTGTCCAGTGTAATTGTGATGTCCATGTCAAATAAACAAATAAATAAAAATAAAATAGTAAAACTGTTTTGTTTTTGTTTTTTTATTATTATTTTGTACAGTAAATTGTACATTTTTAAAACTCTTAGTACAAAACATTAAACTGATCATACTTGCAATACCTCATTCCTTCTAGACAAATTTGATGCCATGATTTCATTGTAGTTGTTGCATGTATTTTAATTCCACAATCACTGTTTCAGTAACAAGATCATTGTGATATGTATTGAGAACATTTAACACAGAAACAACAATATTTATTTTAATTCGTACTTTAACAATCAGTTAACTAACAAACAATACAAAGTTCATGTTTCAAATCGGTCTGTGCTGAATGAATGTTACTGTACTGTAAAACTGTATGCACAGCCATCACAGCAAATGTCACACTTATGTTCAGACAAAATTAAAACAAAAGTTAAAAAAAAAATGTTTACAGAACATGAAAATGTAAAGTCATCAAATAAATTATCTTTTGCAAGCAAAAACATATTTATTGGTGTGTTTTTTTTTTTTTTTACTTAAGGCTCTTACAGCAGTTCGTAACAAATTATCAGACAACAATTAGACATGTTGAAAATATATGGACACAATAAATGATTTTTTTATCAAACATTAAGCTCAGTTGAATTAAATGATAGACAAAAGTATTAAATTGAATGATAAGAGATGCAAATCAAAAGTTATAGCTTTATGAAAGAGACTTAATGTGAATGAATCATTTATATCAGAGATGCCCAAAGTAGAGCCCTCAGGCCAAAGTTGTCCCATTGTAACCTTTGATTTGGCCCACCATCCAATATGAGAGGAGAGTGAGAAGGATGGAGAGGGTTGGGGCAAATGCCTTTAACACAGAGATCGCCATTTCTAATTTGACGTAACCTGTTTGTTTGTTTGTTTGTTTGTTTGTTTGTTTGTTTGTTTGTTTGTTTGTTTGTTTGTTTGTTTGTTTGTTTGTTTGTTTTATTGCTGAGCTACAAAAAAGCAAACTGAAATTAAATGTTTCAATTAAATGTTGTAAATGAATCTGATTTTTTTTTAATGTACAGTAAATACTATCACTCGTTGGATAGTGGACTATGCAGAAGACAATAGGTGAGCAAATCAAGGCAAAAACTAGTGTTATTCTGTTATAAATGAGATTGTTTTGTTTTTAATAGGTTCATTATAAAATGCAAAAAAATACTGAATTGGTAATATAATGTTTTCTAGTCATTTTTAAATATTATTTAAAAAATTAGGAAATTATCTATGGCAACTATATTTACCTTCGATCCACTAGCCTCAATCAAGTTTAGCTTTTGGCCCTTTATAAGGAAAAGTTTTGAAACACTTATTTTGTGTAGTGAAAAGTATATTTTGTGATTATGTGTATCGTACTAAAACAATTAAAAATATGCTGAAATATTTGAAAAAAGTGCACTTTAGGTGATCTTTTGTGATACAAGTATTAAGAGTTTTGAAAATGCACCAACTGTTTACAAAAAATTGCACAAAACCACTTAAAGAAAAACAGTAAATTACTGTTGAAAGATATTCTTACCACAACTCTACCATCTGTCCACCGGAAATCATTCTCAAACATCTTATCATTCAGACCAATCCACTGGTAGTCATGGCCAAGACCTACAGGATAAGAATAAAAAACTTCAATTCACAGGCTATAGGAGCTAGTTTTCAGTATTTAAAAATAAGAAGCGTTTTTGTTTTTCCACTTAACTCTCCCACTATCTAGTACTAGTACATGGATTTTGTCTCTTTATTAATGACTAACTAACTTAATTACTTAAAAAATACTGCAAAACCAAATATCATGTAATTATTCCCAATTGTACTTTTAGAATAAGAAATACAAACAAAACAAAACTAGTGTTTTCTCACACATACATCAGTGGCCAAAAGTGATGTCTAGAGGAAAACTGACACATTCATTCATTCATTCATTCATTCATTCATTCATTCATTCATTCATTCATTCATTCATTCATTCATTCATTCATTCATTCAATTTTAATTCAATAACATACTGCATTGTTGTTGTTCATATTAACTTAAATACCTAATAATAACTTAAATCGTTAATATCTACATAAACCTATAGAGTGTCATTTGTAATGATGTGAGGTATCTTAATTTCTGAGGTATTTGTAGAACACTGTAAAAAATGCTATAAAAAAAAACACAAATGGATTTAAGGGTTCACAAATTTAAGTGGGTTAAACCCAATTTAGTTGTCTCCAAAAAATCTCAAGAATTGTGATTCAGTTCATTTTAAATAAGTTTGATCAACAGCAACAGTAAAGGTTTTGAGTGAACTAATAATATGTTAACTGGTTACATTGTAGTAAATATATAATTCACCTGCTCAGGTTTTTTAGTTTTCTGTGCAATGTTTTTCATGGTAACATTAAACATATATTCATTGAAAAGATGAATTGTCATTTAAATACCTAAAACGGCTTTAGCATTTTCCTCCTCCTAATAAAAAATGTTCTTCATATTTTCAGGGTTTATTAAATGTTAGATTAAAGTTTAATTAAAGGTTATTATAATGCTTAATTAACAGCTATTAAAGCAAACATTGTGCAAATGTCCTTCTCAGGGATCAATTTTAGCCACTACTGTACACTGAAAAAAATATATTTTTGCTAAATTGTTGCAAATGATTTTTACGAGCTAAATTGAAACAAACAAATATAATTTAATCTTAATTTGGTTGTTTAAATTCAAATTTAGTAAATCAATAAATTGTAATGAATTTATATTGATAATTTTATTATTTTAATATGAATTGTTTTATAAACTAATACAATTTAGTAAATCCAATGAATCACTTTTTCAAGTGTATCTAATATTAGCAAAGTAGCTTCATCACAATTAAGTACTGTTAGTTTGCATGGGAATACAACTACAGGCAAAGACAAAATACCCATAAATACTCACGGTTGATGTATTGCTGCTCATCATGGGACAGGACACTAGCAAGATGTGCCCCCTGGAGACGACATTCACGCTCTGCTGTGTCCCAGTTACGTCGATGAGGAAAGTATTTGTAGCAATGGCCCTGGAACTTATGCCAGCCATAGCTGCATGTTTCAGTATCTGTGGAAAAAAGAATGTGTACATTACACTTGATTTATTGCAAATCAACCTGACACGTAGACAGTGAAACTGAGATAATTCTGTTGATGGAAGTGGGGATAAAAAAAGGTGCTTCATATTAGCTGCTGTCAGTTTCTTTTTATTAGTCCTTTACCTTTGGGCTTGCACTGTAATGGTGTTCTTATCAATACAATAAATCAACTCCCTTTTTTATGTTAGGTGGCAGTCTTTTCAAGTGAGAATGATTTCCCACTCACACAGAACCTGAGGGAATATGTTATAACTCCCTTTCATCCTCATTGTAAATGACATGCCAGTTAAATGAGATCACTTACAGCAGGAGCTACACCCATGTGTCTATCATATCAGGAAGACAATTCATTTCTGCATAAGAATGAGTGGCTTGGAAAAGATTAAGAGCTTTTGCTTTAAGGCATTGTTTTAAAGAAGTACTAGAGCAAAGCAAGCTTGTAAAACAAATAGCCACTTACACTGCTATAACCGTTAGCTATCGCTCAAAGAGTTTTAAAGTAAGCATGTTATCAACCCAGGACAACACAAGTCTTATTGACAAATGATTTTAAAGTACCTAGATCAGCATTTGAAATGATGATTGTATTGCATTTGCAAATAAATTGTGTCCTATCCATCACAGTAAGTGTGTTTACATGCACCGTTTTTTGAACTAGAGTTTCTATTGGTACAACTTCAGTCAGACTAAACTGTCCACATGATATTTTAAAAAGACAAACGATTGTTTTAGTCCAACTGAAAGCAAACTTTTAAAGTGGATGTAAATGCACTTACTGACTGTTTGTGGACCAGCTCTGGGCTGCTCTACATCAGGCTGCTAGCTTTGATTGCTTGTTTGAAATCCCTGTGATTAAAGCAGACTTGCCCTGACAGAACCACTAACTGAGGGGGAATCGTAAAACGTTCTACAAATTAACATATGAGAAAGAGAATGCCAGGTCCTGGAGTGTCCCTACTACGTACAACAAATACTAAGTCATATCAAAGAATAAAAGGTCACACTTCATTTTAAGGTACAATTCACGCTATTTAGCTCCACAAAATGTTAATATGCTGTTAATATTAATAGTTAGTGAGATAGTAGTTGGGTTTAATTTAGAGATTGTGTAGGATGTAGAATAAGATAATAAAATTAAGCACTAAAAACAGTCAATATCTTAATGATAGGCAGGTAATAAGTAGTTAGTGGTGATGTATGTACGTTTTTGACTCTTCTAAAGCATAAATATACCATAATATGTTTGCAGATATTTAAGAAACATTTAAGTGAACATTTTTGTTTATCTGAAAAACAATGCTGAAGTCAGATATTCTGCTCTGAGAATGTGCGTTACGTGCCAGAACGTCTGTCTTTGTTTTGGTTCTTTTAACCCGCCCAATGCCAGTTTAGCCAATTTCAGCACCCCAAGTTGCCTTGATGGTAAACCGCGTATTTCATTCGTTCATTCACACACACTCTCAAAGCATGCGTCCGTGACCAAAATGTGACTCCGGTGTACAGTAGCAGACTTCTAAATGAGACGCAGATTCAGAGTTCCACATGAGGTTAGTAATTAGCAAATGGTATAAATATTATGAACGTAAACATTAGCTGAGCAGGTTACATTGTAACAACATGCTATGTGATGAGATTTGGAGTAATAAGCAATTTGGCTGTTTGCAACAGAGGAAACACGACAGAGATTTAAATACAACCATTCAGAAGCAAAGAATATGCACTCACTCACGAAATGGTAAGATCTATAATCTAATTATAACATAATAAAGCTCTTTAACATTATTAAATGTAGATGCTGAATCACTTATATGTGTTGGTTTACACCCCATGTGCTTTATTCAGTGTTAAATGCTAACAATGTGAGTTTGAATGCCATTTTACATGACATTTATTGCCATACTACTGAAAGCAGCTGCAGATAGCTCACCTCAGATCTTGAAAATAAAACAAACCGTTTCAAATTGAACTTTAGAACTGTAACTCAAAACCAACACATATCAGTGATTTGGCATCTATATTTATTAATGTTAAAGAGGTTTAATATGTGCTAATTAGATTATAAACCTTACCACTTCATGAGTGAGTGTATATTCTGTGCTTCTGAATGGCTGTATTTAAATCTCTGTTGTGTTTGTCTGCTGCAAACAGCCAAATTGCTTATCACTGCAAATCGCATCACGTAGCGTGTTTTGACACAAGGTTACGATGTAATCTTCTCACCTAATATTTACGTTCATAATATTTATAAAATTTGCTAATTATTAACCTCATATGGAACAGTGAATCTGCATCACATTTCGGAGTCTGCTACTGTCCACCGGAGGTCACATTTCGGTCACGGGTGTATGCATTCAGAGCCTTTCTGAATGAATGAATGAAATATGCAGTTTTCCACCAAGGCAACCCACAGTGCTGAAATATAATTGGCTAAACTGGCATTGGGTTAAAATTACTAAAACAAAGACAGCGTTCCGACACGGAATGCCCATTTTCAAAGCAGAATATCTGACTTCAGTATTTCATTCATTTTCTTTTCGGCTAAGTCCCTTTATTAATCCGGTGTCGCCACAGAAGAATGAACCACCAACTTATCCAGCACGTCTTTATGCAGCGGATGCCCTTCCAGCTGCAACCCATCTCTGGGAAACATCCACACACACTCATTTACACACATACACTACGGACAATTTAGCCTACCCAATTCACCTGTACCGCATGTCTTTGGGGGAAACCGGAGCACCCGGAGGAAACCCACGCGAACGCAGGGAGAACATGCAAACTCCACACAGAAATGCCAACTAACCCAGCCGAGGCTCAAACCAGCGACCTTCTTGCTGTGAGGCGACAGCCCTATCTACTGCACCGCTGCGTCACTTACTTCAGTATTGTTTTAAAGCTAAACAAGAATGTTCACTTAGCATGTTTTTTTTTTTTTTCTGCAAACATATTATGGTATTTTTATGCTTTAGAAAAGTCAAAAACTTACATACAGGACCTTTAACAGTGGAAACTGGTACTTATAATAAAGTGTTACTCAATGCAATGTATCAACTCATGAATAAATAATTAAATATATAAATCATGTGAAATAAATTGATACAAATATATGTGACAATACATGAACACATTACATAGTTTGCATTAAACAAGCATCTTTGTAAGCAGCTGTGTCTGACCACTTAAACTTTGAAACTGAACCACTTACAAATACACTCTGAGTCACAGCTGAATCACTGAATAGTAAGTGAATAGCAGTTTCTGTGAAGATGACACTCTGTGTCTGTAATATTGATTCTGTCTGAAGTTTGAGATGAATAGCATGTTGTATTTAAGTAGTGTGCTTAAGTTAATACTGTACAGTCATGACGTCAGTTTTTCATTTGTTTTAATCCTGACAAAACCAATATGTATGACAGATTTCAGATGTCAGAATTAGTCATTTACATTATGGAGCATTTTAATTTGTACAAGATGATAAAGCTTACAAGAAAGTAATCTCACTCATGCACAGAGTAATAAGGGAAAGAGTGATGATATTAACCGTGTTGTTCAAACGAGCTGTGAGAAAAGGTATCCTCTTAAATAGTGGAAAGTACAGCGTCATTATGCCTGTCTGCTAGCATACAACACAGTTACATCATGTGAAAACCTGTAATCTGTCAGGATCTACCAAAGAGTGAGTTAGATTTTCCAAACTCATATCTGTAAAGTATGTCTGAGTATTTTCATTAACGATGGTTGCATATAAAAGCTTAGATGTTCACAAGGTAGATCTCCATAGCAGGCTGTGTGACTTCACACCATATTAGAAAGTGGAAAAATCCTGTTCTGTGACTTCAGTGATTGCCTTCTCTAGACAGCTTCAAATGTATGTGTAAAAAAAGTAAAGAGCTTATAAGATAAATATAGACTTACCTTGTTCACACAGTGCTCCTGCATAACTTGGAAGACATACACAGGTGAATGAGTTTAGGCCATCAATGCATGTTCCTCCATTACGACAAGGGTTTGTGTGACATTCATCAATGTCTAAAAAACAGATAAAAATAATAATGCTATTAAATGATGTAAAAAGTGCATTAAGCCGACTAATAATAGTTTAAAGTTACACTTTTTAGTGTAAAAAATATACACAAAATCTTTATGTATTTGAAACTGTTCTCTATGAAAAAAAGTATTTTCCCTGATTCACTATGGTACATCTACAATAATAATTTCTCATTTAATGGTGCACTAAGAAGTATTTAAAAAATGATTTTGACTACTGTACCAGACTTAGTCCCAAAACACAGCCTTGTTTGGTCATGATAGTGGAGAAATCAGGAGAAGTGAGGTCTTGTTGGGTTATTGGTTTTTGTGTGCTTTTAAATATCATTATAATAATAGTGTTTTGTAAGCTTTGCTACACCTTTAACCTCCTAGGGCTTGAGTGTCCACATACGTGGACAGCACACTTGAGCCCTTAAGTGGCTATTTGAAATGCTTTGAATGTTTTATATTTTGTTACAGACATACAGTGTCATCCTGCAACTGTTTTGCAGCATATGAAATGTCCCAAACCCTATTCTTAACTGTCCAAAATGGGAAAAAAATAGTTTTTACTCTCTGATAGAGTCAAAGCAAGTTCAATTTTTTTAAATGTTATACAGTTGCAATCAGAAATATTGAACACCCTTTGAATATTTTTTTCTTTTTTAAATATTTCCCAAATGATGTTTAACAGAACAAGGACATTTTCACAGTATGTCTGATAATATTTTTTCTTCTGGAGAAAGTCTTATTTGTTTTATTTCGGCTGGAATAAAAGCAGTTTTTAATTTTTTAAAACCCATTTTATGGTCAAAATTATTAGCCCCTTTAAGCTATATATTTTTTCAATAGTCTACAGAACAAACCATCGTTATACAATAACTTGCCTAATTACCCTAACCTGCCTAGTTAACCCAATTAACCTAGTTAAGCCTTTAAATGTCATTTTAAGCTGTATAGAAGTGTCTTGAAAAATATCTAGTAAAATATTATTTACTGTTATCATGGCAAAGATAAAATAAATCAGTTATTAGAGATATTAGAGATATTAGAGTTATTTAAACTATTAAGTTTAGAAATGTGTTGAAAAATTTTTTCAGGGGGGGTTGAATAATTCTGATTGCAACTGTATATGCATTAAAAACAATCAGGAAAAAGTGTTTTATGTAAATTCGGACATAGAGTCCACATAATTTTTTTCTAAAAGTACATCATATCAAAAGATGACACTTAGATTTTTATTCTAATTAGGTTCCAATCAGCCCAAATAACAAAGAGAAATAAAAAATGCATGTAAAAAAACACCTTAAGAGGTTAAACAATTTGCATTAATAATTGTTTGCTTACATTTAACTAAAGAAGGTTCAGCACTATAATGACAGGTTTTCTATTTTTCTGCTTAATAGATCAAATCAAATATATGCTTACAGAAATACCTGATGCAAAATTAAAAAGTTCTTGTTATTTTGTGTTTCAGCCACAGCTGGCATACATCTCCAACATGAAGTTAACAATAATTATTTATAATATTTATTAAACTGCCCATTACATCAGGTTTATTAAAACTTAATCTCTACCCCAACCCTAAACCTACCTCTCAAAGTAACAAAAAATAGCTTTGTTTTTGTAGAGTATCACAAAAATATGCTACAGTATATTAATCAAGTATCTCAAGTATCTGAAGATATATCCCTTCTAGACTTTACAAAATGTCTGCTGTGCACCTTTAATAAATGATTGAAAATCGAACATAGCTTACCTATTTCACATTGTACACCACTGTATCCGGGTTGACATATGCAGATCTGAGCACCACCTGTTTTTATACATGTACCACCATTCAAGCAAACAGCATCAGAACAGGAGTGAATACCTGCAGAAGACAGAGTGGATATAGGTATATATTTAGACAGGTAAAGCATTCTGTTTAATTTGTCTTTTAAACCATGTCTGTATCATACCTGGTATTTCAACTGTCTGTGCAATCATTGTGTATGCAACGTCTTCTGCACTGCGTGTTGTGGTTTCATTATGTGCACTTGTAGGTGAACTTTCAACTAAAGCAGCCTCTAAAACATCTTCAGGAGAAGCTAATGTTGTTGCAGTCTCACTCTGAGTTGTAGGCACTGATGAAGTCATCAGATCCATTTCTTGAATTGGAATCTCAGTTTTAAGAGTTACAGCTTCTTCGATCTGACCAGCTGCCTCTTGTTTTTCTGAGGAAGTTTCTTTACTGACAATCTTTACATCATTTTCTGGTGTCAGAAGTAAAGGTGAGCCTGTTGTTGTGGACAGAATAACTGCTTGAACCTCACCAGATGATGGGTTGATAATTGAATCCTCCTCTGAGCTGCTCTTCACAATGCTTGAAGTAAAAGAATTGTCAAATTGAGGATGTGCTGTGCTCCTAAATCCTATGTCTGTTTGTTCAGCAAGGGTTGTATCCTCACGTCCATCTTCTTCCTGGTCCTTTTCCTCACTTATAGCAGCAGAATTTGGTTTATCTGTGACTTCAGAAGGTCTTGTTGTGGTCGTATGCTTTTCGGATGATGTATTTGTTAGCTCTCCAGATGTGCTTCGCCCTAAACCACTTGTTCTACTGGTTGGTGAGCTGGTCACAGAAGCATTATTTTCAGTTCCTGAGGCTCGTTCAATGTCTGGTCGCATTGTTGACTCAAAACCTTCAGATTCAAGCTGAGAGCTGGTCTCAGTATTCAAGATGTCTACTTCTGTGTTTCCATCAATACTTGTTCCACTATCCTCATCAGGTTCTGAAGACATCTCAATGTCTGGGTGAGCTGTTGATTCTGGGATGTGCTCAAATGTACTCTCAATATCAGGCTGTGAGGTGGTCTCAAAATCAGTCCCAATATCAGGTTGCGAGGTGGTCTCATAACCAGTCCCAATATCAGGCTGTGAGGTGATGTCAAAACTTGTCTTAATGTCAGGCTGTGACCTGGTGATGCTTCTCATATTTTCAGGTTGGGTGATGTCACTGGTACTTGTCACATATTCTGAGCTAACATCTAAAAGAGCTGCACTCTCAATGTCTGTTTGGTTGACTTCATCTCCATCAGTGCTTGAACTATCTTGACCAGGTTTTGAGGAACTCTTAATGTCTGGGTCAGCTGTTGATTCTGAGATGGCATCAAAGGTAGTCTCAGTATAAGAATGCGAGCTGGTCTTGAAACCAGTCCCAATATCAGGCTGTGAAGTGGCCCCAAAACCAGTCTCAATATCAGGTTGTGACATGGTGAAGATTCTCGAACTGTCTAGTTGGGTTATGTCATTGAAGCTTGTCACAACTTCTGAGCTAACATCTAAGAGAGCACTCTCAATGTCTGTTTGGTTCACTTCATCTCCATCAGTGCTTGCACTATCCTCACCAGATTTTGAGAAAGTCTCAATGTCTCTGTCAGCTGTTGATTTTGAGATGGCATCAAAGGTAGTCTCAGTATAAGAATGTGAGCTGGTCTCGAAACTAGTCCCAATATCAGGCTGTGAGGTGATGTCAAAACTTGTCTTAATGTCAGGCTGTGACCTAGTGATGCTTCTCAAATTTTCATGTTGGGTGATGTCACTGGTACTTGTCACATATTCTGAGCTAACATCTAAGAGAGCTGCACTTTCAGTCTCTGTTTGGTTCACTTCGTCTCTATCAGTGCTTGTACTATCCTCACTGGGTTTTGAGAAAGTATCAGTGTCTGGGCCATCTGTTGATTCTGAGATGGCATTAAAGCTAGTCTGAGTATAAGAATGTGAGCTGGTCTCGAAACCAGTCCCAATATCAGGCTGTGAGGTGGCCTCAAAGCCAGTCTCAATATCAGGTTGTGACATGGTGAAGGTTCTCGCACTGTCAGGTTGGGTTATGTCATTAAAGCTTGTCACATCTTCTGAGCTAACCTCTAAGAGAGCTGCACTCTCAAAGTCTGTTTGGTTTACTTTGTCTCCATCAGTGCTTGCACTATCCTCACTGGGTTTTGGGGAAGCCTCAATGACTGGGTCAGCTGTAGATTCTGAGATGGCTTCAAAGGTAGTCTCAGTATCAGAATGTGAGCTGGTCTCAAAACCAGTTGCAATATTAGGCTGTGAGGTGGTATCAAAACCAGTCTCAATTTCATACAGTGAGGTGGTATCAAAACCAGTCTCATTATTAGGCTGTGAGGTGGTGAAGCTCTTCTCGTTTTCAGTTTGGGTCACATCATTGGGGTCTGTCACATTTTCTGAGCTAATATCTAAAGCAGTATAATTCTCGAAATCTGGAATGGACTCAACATTGTCGGGTTCTGTTTTTGTGTCATAATCTATGGAATCATCAGTTATTCCCTCAGAGGGAAGTGTGGTTCCTGGTTTTTTACTCTGTCCTGGAATGGAGGTAGATGAAAGAGATCCCACTAATGTTACTATGTTCATTGTTGTATTAAAATTTGATTCAGATATAAGGGGAGTGGGCATTGTTGTTGATGACAATGGTGGGTCTTCATCAGTCCTGAATTCTATGTTGGGCTTATGTGTCACTGTCATCTCAGACAAAGCTTGCTGGTATAGTTCTCCATCAGTTACTGTAATTGCTTGGGGCAGGAGGGTTGTTGCAAAGTGAATCTCAATATCATTCTCCACAGAGAATGTCACTGATTCATCTGTTAAAAATGAGTCTGTTGATTCAGGCAGCTCTGTAAATGAATCAATTATTTGGTCACCGGAGCCATTATCTGTTGACAGTGCACTTGTGGTTTTCTCAGAAATATCAGATGATACATCAGTGTTTGTTGATTCGCTCCCCTGACTTACCATATCAGAAGAGGGAGTAGTTTGTTTAGTATCATCAGCACTTGCCATTTCTAATATGTCCTCTGTGTTAACTGATAAAATACTAGTTGTTGTTTGAGTTGGTTCATATTGGTTTGTTAACTGACTTGACGCTTCTGCCTCCGAAGACATTTTATGTAAGGGTAGAGGTGTTGTCTGTTGTTCTACAGCTGTTGATAACATTGTTTCACTTTTGGTTATAGATGCTTGTGTTGATCCAGCCTGAATGATTAGAACTGATTTGGGGGATAAAGTGGATGTTTTTATATAACTTTCAGTAGATGCAGAGGATGCAGAGTTATTAATCAGCGTCTCCATTGTAAGAGGGGGTTCTGTGAAGGTATGACCATGTTGTTCAGGTAAATCATTATTTGTAGTCTCAGATTGTTCAGTTTGTGTTGTTTGTGGTTCTCTATCTACATATGTTAAACTGCTTTGAAGAATGGCTGGGGTTGATGTTGCCTGTTGATGTCTGTATATTGATTCATCTGCTGTGGTTTCAGATCTTGCATATAACTCAGGTAGCTCAGTACTATCCATTCCAGAACCCACTGGTTCCTCTGTCATTAGGCTTGAGGGATGTGCTGTAATGACAACTGGGGTTACCCCAGCTGCTTCCTCTGTAACAACTGTAGGGGCAAAAGGTGAAGACTGCTCTAAAACAGACGTAGTATCTGCATCAATGATCATGTCGTCTTTAGTGGTAACTTCTGGATTGAGAGTGTGATGACTCATACTCTCTGTTACAGTCAAAAACAGCTTATCTTCATCTTCCTCTTCCTCTGTGAATATTAAGACAGAGCTTGTGGAAGTGCCTTGATGATCAACAGTATCCTTCAAGGAAACAGATGAAGTAGGGGTAGACACAGAACCTTGAGATGTCACTATTGAAGGAGATGTAATATGTTTGGTTGTCACATCAGAAGATATGACAAGAGCAGTAAAGCTAGTGGCTGTTGAGTCTAAAACAGAACCACCAGTTGGTTCCTGCTCAGTCTCTGAGAACAAAGAGAAACTTTCAGCATCTGTGCTTGAGAACACAGTTTGCATTTCAGGTGTTATGGTGCTGTGTAAAACATCTGTGGCTGTAATATCTTCTCCACTGCTGACTGAGCTAAATGGTGTTATGCTAATGGATGCTTCTGTCATCTCTGAGCTTGAGAGCAAAGGTGATGATGTCACATAAGTTGTATCATCACCTGATCCATCTTCTGCTCCATCTGTCTCTGTTGAGTCGTCCCCACTATCATCCTCAAAATTTGAAATTGTAAATGTTACAGCTGACTGGGTGGAGATCAGGACTGAGGGAGATGGAGATGAAGTTGACTGATGTATGAAATGTGTACTGCCAGTGACAGATGCAGCACTTGAGAAACTTGTCTCCTCTGTTTCATCCACTTCTGCCTCATCCGTTCTTACAGTTAGATCATCATATGACTTAGTTGTTGGTGTTTTGGATACATCACCTGTAGAATCTTCTGGTAAGGTTAATTTGCTGTCATCTTCTTTGGTTTGACTATTTAGGTCAGTATCTATAGTTCTTGACTGTAAGGTACTTTTTGGTGTGCCTGAAACTGATAAAATCTCAGATGTACTTGATGTACTTGAAAATTCACTACCAAAGCTGTCATCTTCCAATTCACTTTCAGCTGTAACTTCAGTAGCCGAGATTATTGTTTGTACTGTGCTAGACAGTAATGTTGATTCAGTTGTGGAAGACACAGAATGAGAGAAACTCTCAATACTCACTGGCTTTGAGGTGTAAACATTCTCACTAATTTCTGCCTCATCTGTGGCCACAGTATAATTATCATACAGTTCAGCTGTTGTGCTCACTCTGTCATCCTCAGCAGACCCCTCTAACTGAGCAGTTTCTTGGTCATCTTCTACAACACCAGAACCCTCACTGTCTAAAAATGCAGAGGTGGTAGTGTTGGAACTTTGTGTCATAGTTATGTCCCTGTCAGTTCCTGTGCTAGTTATAAGAACTGTGCTAGTTTGAGTTTTGATGGCTGCTGCTGATACACCCATGGGAGTGGACATCCCTGATTTTTCTTCATTTCCTGTGTCACCCTCTGCATCTACAGATGAAAGTGTAGTGTGCTTGCTATGGTTTTCACTAGAAGATAATGTAATTGGTCTTGTCCTGGCTGCAGCTGAAGTCACTTTGTAACTAGTATTGTCTATTAATGGTTGGCTGTGACTTAAAGAAGCAGGTGTTGTTTGGACAGTTGAAGATGTGGTGCGGCTTGGCTTACTTGATTTGACTGCAGAATGGCTAATCATTGATTCTGTGGTGTGTCCTGCTGACTGTGAATCGGTAATAGTATGATAAGTTCTGGAAGGTACTGAGGCAGTGTGAGTGGCAATAGCAGACCCTGGGAGTCTTGTAGTCAAAAGCTCCAAGGGAGCTGTGGTAAACATTTCTGTTGTCTGATGACCAGAGATTTCTACCTCTTTAAAAGTAAATGAGCTTAATTCTGCATATCCATTTACAGTTGTTCTAACATCTATTGTAGCTGTTATATTTTCTGATGACTGCTCTCTAAAATCAGTAATTGACTTAGAACCAACAGCAGTTGTCTTGACCTCAAATGGAGTAACTTGGGAAGGAACTGATTCTACAGCAGAAGAGGATATTTCACCAGAGCTTTCACTTCGTTCTCCACTGCCTTGTTCAAAAGATGATTCTGTAATTAGTTTTTGGACATTGCCTGAAAACAATTCAGTTGTGGATAAACTCTCAGGCCTCACTGGTTCTAATGTGTGGTCACTTTCTTGAACTTCTGTCTCATCAGTGTCTACAATATAATGATCATGGGATTTAGTTGTTGGTGTAATTCTATCTTCATCACTGGAAACTAAGATTGTGTTTGTGGTTTTACTGAATTCTAGGCCTGATTTTGTTGTAGTGTACGGCAAAGGACTTTTTGTAAACTCTTCGCGTAACATTTCAGAGCTGTAATCCCCAGAAACTTCAGATTCTGTTGAGGGCAATCTAGAAGAAAAATATGATGGTGAAAAAAATGATGAAGTTCTTTTCTCTGAGGTCATTGTGACAGTGCTTTTAGATGTTTTGTCATTAGTCTGATCAGAAGAAAACACAATCTCTGACACATAATTGATGGTGGACTCAGATAGTTTTACTGACAGCTCTTTGTCTTGCATCACAGTTGCTGTGGTTGTTGCTGTGTCTGATGTGATATCTTGACTTGTGACTGTTTGTGCTGTTGATTCCCCAGTGATCAATAATGTAAATGTATATAATGTGCTAAATTCAGTAGAACCAAGAGTACTAACCGGTTCGCTACTATGTGCCTTATTTGAGTGATGTGAGGTGATGTCAACATCTGATGAACTGGACCCTGAGGTTTGTTGTGTATTTTCAGTGAAATCTCTGTCAGATTTTTTTGTGGGGTATATTGAGGAACTTGTTGACTGAAGACCTTTTGAAGCTGTCTTCTGTAAGTCAGTTGTCATTGTGACAGCACTTTCAGCAATTGTCTTTCCTGCATACCCAGTCTGACTGGATGATAACAGAGTGTCCAAAGTTGTGGAATCAGATGGTTTTGGTGACAGATCTTCATCTTTTGATGTGGCTTTGGTATACACTGAAGGACTTGTTGTGAACTGCTTACTCATCATCTCCGAGGTGCCATCTCCTGAATTATCAAGTTCTGAGGGCAATCTTGATGGTGACAGAAAGTCTTCAGAGGTTGTCTTCTCTGAGGTTATGGTAACAGGGGTTTCAGATAATACATTTTCTAAATCTCCAGTCCAAGCAGAGGAGAAAGTATCTTGACTTGTAACTGTTTGTTTGGTTGATTCCCCAGTGCTCAATGGCATAAATATCTGTGTTGTGTTTGATACAGTGGCTATAACAGAAGAAACAGGTTCATTGCTATCTGTCTCAGTTTTCTGTTCTTCAGCATGTGTTGAGCTGGTCATTGATACTGGTTTTGATGTAAGAATTGTTGCTTTGCTGAGGTCTTGTTCTGGTTTTAGAGTAGTGTACAGTGAAGACCTGCTAATTGTGAGCTCTGAGCTTGTGACAACTACTGTTCCATCTCTTGAACTCTCAGACTCCGAAGATGGCAAAATTGATCCTATTCTTGAAGTTGAAGAGAAATCTCTGGCTGTTGTCTTCTCTGGTGGTTTTGTGCTTGTGACTGCAGCATCAGTTGAGCTGGACACTGAGATTGTTTCTGTAGGTTTGGTAAGATCTCTGTCACTGCTTGTGGTGTGCAGTAAAGAGATTGGTGACATTAAATCTTTGGCAGTTGTCGTTTCTGAGGTATCATCTCCTGAAGCTTCAAACTCAGTTAATGGAAAGCTTGAAGAAAGACTTGATGATGAAAAAACATCTTTGGGAGTTGTCTTGTCTGAGGTCATTGTGCTTGTGACAGTGCTTTCAGATAATTTTTCAGCTAATTGTCCAGTTTGAGCAGTGGAGAACTGCATCTCTGAAACATCAATGATTGTGGATTGAGAAGGTTTTGTTGACACTTCTTCATCCTGCATCACAGTTGCTGCGGTTGTTGCTGTAAAAGGTGTACTACCTTGATTTGTGACTGTTCTTACTGTTGATGCAGAATCTTGGCTTGTAACTGTCTGTCCTGTTGATTTCCCAGTGCTCAATGATGTAAATGTAGGTTTTGTGATAGATGCAGTAGACATAAGAGATAAAGCAGGTTCAGTGCTATCTGTCTCAGTTTTCTGATCTTTAACATTTGTTGAGCTGGTCATTGATACTGCTTCTGTTGTATGAAATGTTGTTTTGCTGAGGTCTTTGTCTGCTTTTAGAGTACTGTACAGTGAAGGCCTGCGAGTTGTGAACTCTGAGCTTGTGACATCTACTGTTCCATATCCTGAACTCTCAGACTCTGAAGTTGACAAAATTGATGCTATTCTTGAAAATGAAAAAAAATCTCTGGCTGTTGTCTTCTCTGATGATGTTGTGCTTGCGGCAGCAGCATCTGTTGAGCTGGACACTGAGATTGTTTCTGTAGGTTTGGTCAAATCTTTGTCTGTTCTGCTTGTGGTTTGCAGTAAAGAGATTGGTGACACTAAATCTTTCGCAGTTGTCTTTTCTGAGGTCTCATCTCCTGAAGCTTCAAACTCAGTTAATGGAATTCTTGAAAAAAGACTTGATGATGAAAGAACATCTTTGGGACTTATCTTGTCTGAGGACATTGTGCTTGTGACAGTGCTTTCAGGTGAAATTTCATCTAAATGTCCAGTTTGAGCAGAGGATAACTGCATCTCTGAAACATCAATGATTGTGGATTGAGAAGGTTTTGTTGGCACTACTTCATCCTCCATTACAGTTGCTGTGGTTGTTGCTGTGAATTGTGTACTACCTTGATTTGTGACTGTTCTTACTGTTGATGCAGTATCTTGGCTTATAACGGTCTGTCCTGGTGATTCCCCAGTGCTCAATGATGTAAATGTAGGTTTTGTGATAGATGCAGTAGACATGAGAGATGAAGCAGGTTCAGTGCTATCTGTCTCAGTTTTCTGATCTTCAACATGTGTTGAGCTAGACACTGATACTGCATCTGTTGTATGAAATGTAGTTTTGCTGAACTCTTTGTCTGGTTCTGGAGTGGTGTACAGTGAAGGCCTGCTAGTTGTGAACACTGAGCTTGTGACAACTACTGTTCCATCTCTTGAACTCTCAGACTCCGAAAATGGCATAATTGATGCTAATCTTGAAGTTGAAAATAAATCTCTGGCTGTTGTCTTATCTGATGGTTTTGTGCTAGTGACAGCAGCATCAGTTGAGCTGGACACTGAGATTGTTTCTGTAGGTTTTGTAAGATCTTTGTCTGATTCACTTGTGGTGTGCAGTAAAGAGATTGGTGACATTAAATCTTTGGCAGTTGTCGTTTCTGAGGTATCATCTCCTGAAGCTTCAGACTCAGTAATTGGAAAACTTGAAGAAAGACTTGATGATGAAAGAACATCTTTGGGACTTGTCTTGTCTGAGGTCATTGTGCTTGTGACAGTGCTTTCAGAAGTAATTCCATCTAAATGTCCAGTTTGAGCAGAGGAGAACTGCATCTCTGAAACATCAATGATTGTGGATTCAGAAGGTTTTGTTGACACTACTTCATCTTCCATTACGGTTGCTGAGGTTGTTGCTGTGAAATGTGTACTACCTTTATTTGTGACTGTTCTTACTGTTGATGCAATATCTTGGCTTATAACAGTCTGTCCTGTTGATTCCCCAGTGCTCAATGATGTAAATGTAGGCTTTGTGATAGATGCACTAGACATAATAGATGAAGCAGGTTCAGTGCTATCTGTCTCAGTTTTCTGATCTTCAACATGTGTTGAGCTGGTCACTGATACTGCTTCTGTTGTATGAAATGTTGTTTTGCTGAGGTCTTTGTCTGGTTTTGGAGTAGTGTACAGTGATGGTCTGCGAGTTGTGAACTCTGAGCTTGTGACATCTACTGTTCCACCTCCTGAACTCTCAGACTCTGATGATGACAAAATTGATGCTATTCTTGAAGTTGAAAAAAAACCTCTCGCTGTTGTTTTGTCTGATGATTTTGTGCTTGTGACAGCAGCATCTGTTGAGCTGGACACTGAGATTGTTTCTGTGAGTTTGGTAAAATCTCTGTCTGATTCGCTTGTAGTGTGCAGTAAAGAGAATTGTGACATTAAATCTTTCGCAGTTGTCTTCTCTGAGGTCTCATCTCCTGAAGCTTCAGACTCAGTTAATGGAATTCCTGAAGAAAGATTTGATGATGAAAGAACATCTTTGGGAGTTGTCTTGTCTGAGGTCATTGTGCTTGTGACAGTGCTTTCAGGTGAAATTTCATCTAAATGTCCAGTTTGAGCAGAGGAGAACTGCATCTCTGAAACATCAATGATTGTGGATTCAGAAGGTTTTGTTGACACTACTTCATCCTCCATTACAGTTGCTGCGGTTGTTGCTGTGAAATGTGTACTACCTTTATTTGTGACTGTTCTTACTGTTGATGCAATATCTTGGCTTATAACAGTCTGTCCTGTTGATTCCCCAGTGCTCAATGATGTAAATGTAGGCTTTGTGATAGATGCAGTAGACATAATAGATGAAGCAGGTTCAGTGCTATCTGTCTCAGTTTTCTGATCTTCAACATGTGTTGAGCTGGTCACTGATACTGCTTCTGTTGTATGAAATGTTGTTTTGCTGAGGTCTTTGTCTGGTTTTGGAGTAGTGTACAGTGATGGTCTGCGAGTTGTGAACTCTGAGCTTGTGACATCTACTGTTCCACCTCCTGAACTCTCAGACTCTGATGATGACAAAATTGATGCTATTCTTGAAGTTGAAAAAAAACCTCCCGCTGTTGTTTTGTCTGATGATTTTGTGCTTGTGACAGCAGCATCAGTTGAGCTGGACACTGAGATTGTTTTTGTGAGTTTGGTAAAATCTCTGTCTGATTCGCTTGTAGTGTGCAGTAAAGAGATTGGTGACACTAAATCTTTCGCAGTTGTCTTCTCTGAGGTCTCATCTCCTGAAGCTTCAGACTCAGTTAATGGAATTCCTGAAGAAAGATTTGATGATGAAGGAACATCTTTGGGACTTGTCTTATCTGAGGTCATTGTGCTTGTGACAGTGCTTTCAGGTGAAATTTCATCTAAATGTCCAGTTTGAGAAGAGGAGAACTGCATCTCTGAAACATCAATGATTGTGGATTCAGAAGGTTTTGTTGACACTACTTCATCCTCCATTACATTTGCTGCAGTTGTTGCTGTGAATTGTGTACTACCTTGATTTGTGACTGTTCTTACTGTTGATGCAGTATCTTGGCTTATAACGGTCTGTCCTGGTGATTCCCTAGTGCTCAATGATGTAAATGTATGTTTTGAGATAGATGTAGTAGACATAAGAGATGAAGCAGGTTCAGTGCTATCTGTCTCAGTTTTCTGATCTTCAACATGTGTTGAGCTAGACACTGATACTGCATCTGTTGTATGAAATGTAGTTTTGCTGAACTCTTTGTCTGGTTCTGGAGTGGTGTACAGTGAAGGCCTGCTAGTTGTGAACACTGAGCTTGTGACAACTGCTGTTCCATCTCCTGAACTCTCAAACTCTGAAGATGGCAAAATTGATGCTAATCTTGAAGTTGAAAAGAATTCTCTGGCTGTTGTCTTATCTGATGGTTTTGTGCTAGTGACAGCAGCATCAGTTGAGCTGGACACTGAGATTGTTTCTGTAGGTTTGGTAAGATCTTTTTTTGATTCACTTGTGGTGTGCAGTAAAGAGATTGGTGACATTAAATCTTTCGCAGTTGTCTTCTCTGAGGTATCATCTCCTGAAGCTTCAGACTCGGTTAATGGAAATCTTGAAGAAAGACTCAATGATGAAAGAACATCTTTGGGACTTGTCTTGTCTGAGGTCATTGTGCTTGTGACAGTGCTTTCAGAAGTAATTCCATCTAAATGTCCAGTTTGAGCAGAGGAGAACTGCATCTCTGAAACATCAATGATTGTGGATTCAGAAGGTTTTGTTGACACTACTTCATCCTCCATTACAGTTGCTGCGGTTGTTGCTGTGAAATGTGTACTACCTTTATTTGTGACTGTTCTTACTGTTGATGCAATATCTTGGCTTATAACAGTCTGTCCTGTTGATTCCCCAGTGCTCAATGATGTAAATGTAGGCTTTGTGATAGATGCACTAGACATAATAGATGAAGCAGGTTCAGTGCTATCTGTCTCAGTTTTCTGATCTTCAACATGTGTTGAGCTGGTCACTGATACTGCTTCTGTTGTATGAAATGTTGTTTTGCTGAGGTCTTTGTCTGGTTTTGGAGTAGTGTACAGTGATGGTCTGCGAGTTGTGAACTCTGAGCTTGTGACATCTACTGTTCCACCTCCTGAACTCTCAGACTCTGATGATGACAAAATTGATGCTATTCTTGAAGTTGAAAAAAAACCTCCCGCTGTTGTTTTGTCTGATGATTTTGTGCTTGTGACAGCAGCATCAGTTGAGCTGGACACTGAGATTGTTTTTGTGAGTTTGGTAAAATCTCTGTCTGATTCGCTTGTAGTGTGGCAGTAAAGAGATTGGTGACACTAATCTTTCGCAGTTGTCTTCTCTGAGGTCTCATCTCCTGAAGCTTCAGACTCAGTTAATGGAATCCTGAAGAAAGATTTGATGATGAAGGAACATCTTTGGGACTTGTCTTATCTGAGGTCATTGTGCTTGTGACAGTGCTTTCAGGTGAAATTTCATCTAAATGTCCAGTTTGAGAAGAGGAGAACTGCATCTCTGAAACATCAATGATTGTGGATTCAGAAGGTTTTGTTAAAACTTCTTTATCCTCCATTACATTTGCTGCGGTTGTTGCTGTGAATTGTGTACTACCTTGATTTGTGACTGTTCTTACTGTTGATGCAGTATCTTGGCTTATAACGGTCTGTCCTGGTGATTCCCCAGTGCTCAATGATGTAAATGTATGTTTTGTGATAGATGTAGTAGACATAAGAGATGAGCAGGTTCAGTGCTATCTGTCTCAGTTTTCTGATCTTCAACATGTGTTGAGCTAGACACTGATACTGCATCTGTTGTATGAAATGTAGTTTTGCTGAACTCTTTGTCTGGTTCTGGAGTGGTGTACAGCGAAGGCCTGCTAGTTGTGAACACTGAGCTTGTGACAACTGCTGTTCCATCTCCTGAACTCTCAAACTCCGAAGATGCCAAAATTGATGCTAATCTTGAAGTTGAAAAGAAATCTCTGGCTGTTGTCTTATCTGATGGTTTTGTGCTAGTGACAGCAGCATCAGTTGAGCTGGACACTGAGATTGTTTCTGTAGGTTTGGTAAGATCTTTTTCTGATTCACTTGTGGTGTGCAGTAAAGAGATTGGTGACATTAAATCTTTGGCAGTTGTCTTCTCTGAGGTATCATCTCCTGAAGCTTCAGACTCGGTTAATGGAAATCTTGAAGAAAGACTCAATGATGAAAGAACATCTTTGGGACTTGTCTTGTCTGAGGTCATTGTGCTTGTGACAGTGCTTTCAGAAGTAATTCCATCTAAATGTCCAGTTTGAGCAGAGGAGAACTGCATCTCTGAAACATCAATGATTGTGGATTCAGAAGGTTTTGTTGACACTCTACTTCATCTTCCATTACGGTTGCTGAGGTTGTGCTGTGAAATGTGTACTACCTTTATTTGTGACTGTTCTACTGTTGATTGCAATATCTTGGCTTATAACAGTCTGTCCTGTTGATTCCCCAGTGCTCAATGATGTAAATGTAGGCTTTGTGATAGATGCACTAGACATAATAGATGAAGCAGGTTCAGTGCTATCTGTCTCAGTTTTCTGATCTTCAACATGTGTTGAGCTGGTCACTGATACTGCTTCTGTTTGTATGAAATGTTGTTTTGCTGAGGTCTTTGTCTGGTTTTGGAGTAGTGTACAGTGATGGTCTGCGAGTTGTGAACTCTGAGCTTGTGACATCTACTGTTCCACCTCCTGAACTCTCAGACTCTGATGATGACAAAATTGATGCTATTCTTGAAGTTGAAAAAAACCTCTCGCTGTTGTTTTGTCTGATGATTTTGTGCTTGTGACAGCAGCATCTGTTGAGCTGGACACTGAGATTGTTTCTGTTGAGTTTGGTAAAATCTCTGTCTGATTCGCTTTGTAGTGTGCAGTAAGAGAATTGTGACATTAAATCTTTCGCAGTTGTCTTCTCTGAGGTCTCATCTCCTGAAGCTTCAGACTCAGTTAATGGAATTCCTGAAGAAAGATTGATGATGAAAGAACATCTTTGGGAGTTGTCTTGTCTGAGGTCATTGTGCTTGTGACAGTGCTTTCAGGTGAAATTTCATCTAAATGTCTAGTTTGAGCAGAGGAGAACTGCATCTCTGAAAACATCAATGATTGGGGATTCGAAGGTTTTGTTGACACTACTTCATCCTCCATTACAGTTGCTGCGGTTGTTGCTGTGAAATGTGTACTACCTTTATTTGTGGACTGTTCTTACTGTTGATGCAATATCTTGGCTTATAACAGTCTGTCCTGTTGATTCCCCAGTGCTCAATGATGTAAATGTAGGCTTTGTGATAGATGCAGTAGACATAATAGATGAAGCAGGTTCAGTGCTATCTGTCTCAGTTTTCTGATCTTCAACATGTGTTGAGCTGGTCACTGATACTGCTTCTGTTGTATGAAATGTTGTTTTGCTGAGGTCTTTGTCTGGTTTTGGAGTAGTGTACAGTGATGGTCTGCGAGTTGTGAACTCTGAGCTTGTGACATCTACTTTTCCACCTCCTGAACTCTCAGACTCTGATGATGACAAAATTGATGCTATTCTTGAAGTTGAAAAAAAAACCTCCCGCTGTTGTTTTGTCTGATGATTTTGTGCTTGTGACAGCAGCATCAGTTGAGCTGGACACTGAGATTGTTTTTGTGAGTTTGGTAAAATCTCTGTCTGATTCGCTTGTAGTGTGCAGTAAAGAGATTGGTGACACTAAATCTTTCGCAGTTGTCTTCTCTGAGGTCTCATCTCCTGAAGCTTCAGACTCAGTTAATGGAATTCCTGAAGAAAGATTTGATGATGAAGGAACATCTTTGGGACTTGTCTTATCTGAGGTCATTGTGCTTGTGACAGTGCTTTCAGGTGAAATTTCATCTAAATGTCCAGTTTGAGAAGAGGAGAACTGCATCTCTGAAACATCAATGATTGTGGATTCAGAAGGTTTTGTTAAAACTTCTTTATCCTCCATTACATTTGCTGCGGTTGTTGCTGTGAATTGTGTACTACCTTGATTTGTGACTGTTCTTACTGTTGATGCAGTATCTTGGCTTATAACGGTCTGTCCTGGTGATTCCCCAGTGCTCAATGATGTAAATGTATGTTTTGTGATAGATGTAGTAGACATAAGAGATGAAGCAGGTTCAGTGCTATCTGTCTCAGTTTTCTGATCTTCAACATGTGTTGAGCTAGACACTGATACTGCATCTGTTGTATGAAATGTAGTTTTGCTGAACTCTTTGTCTGGTTCTGGAGTGGTGTACAGCGAAGGCCTGCTAGTTGTGAACACTGAGCTTGTGACAACTGCTGTTCCATCTCCTGAACTCTCAAACTCCGAAGATGCCAAAATTGATGCTAATCTTGAAGTTGAAAAGAAATCTCTGGCTGTTGTCTTATCTGATGGTTTTGTGCTAGTGACAGCAGCATCAGTTGAGCTGGACACTGAGATTGTTTCTGTAGGTTTGGTAAGATCTTTTTCTGATTCACTTGTGGTGTGCAGTAAAGAGATTGGTGACATTAAATCTTTGGCAGTTGTCTTCTCTGAGGTATCATCTCCTGAAGCTTCAGACTCGGTTAATGGAAATCTTGAAGAAAGACTCAATGATGAAAGAACATCTTTGGGACTTGTCTTGTCTGAGGTCATTGTGCTTGTGACAGTGCTTTCAGAAGTAATTCCATTTAATGTCCAGTTTGAGCAGAGGAGAACTGCATCTCTGAAACATCAATGATTGTGGATTCAGAAGGTTTTGTTGACACTACTTCATCTTCCATTACGGTTGCTGAGGTTGTTGCTGTGAAATGTGTACTACCTTTATTTGTGACTGTTCTTACTGTTGATGCAATATCTTGGCTTATAACAGTCTGTCCTGTTGATTCCCCAGTGCTCAATGATGTAAATGTAGGCTTTGTGATAGATGCAGTAGACATAATAGATTGAAGCAGGTTCAGTGCTATCTGTCTCAGTTTTCTGATCTTCAACATGTGTTGAGCTGGTCACTGATACTGCTTCTGTTGTATGAAATGTTGTTTTGCTGAGGTCTTTGTCTGGTTTGGAGTAGTGTACAGTGATGGTCTGCGAGTTGTGAACTCTGAGCTTGTGACATCTACTGTTCCACCTCCTGAACTCTCAGACTCTGATGATGACAAAATTGATGCTATTCTTGAAGTTGAAAAAAAACCTATCGCTGTTGTTTGTCTGATGATTTTGTGCTTGTGACAGCAGCATCTGTTGAGCTGGACACTGAGATTGTTTCTGTGAGTTTGGTAAAATCTCTGTCTGATTCGCTTGTAGTGTGCAGTAAAGAGATTGGTGACACTAAATCTTTCGCAGTTGTCTTCTCTGAGGTCTCACCTCCTGAAGCTTCAGACTCAGTTAATGGAATTCCTGAAGAAAGATTTGATGATGAAAAAACATCTTTGGGACTTGTCTTATCTGAGGTCATTGTGCTTGTGACAGTGCTTTCAGGTGAAATTTCATCTAAATGTCCAGTTTGAGCAGAGGAGAACTGCATCTCTGAAACATCAATGATTGTGGATTCAGAAGGTTTTGTTGACACTACTTCCTCCTCCATTACATTTGCTGCGGTTGTTGCTGTAAAAGGTGTACTACCTTGATTTGTGACTGTTCTTACTGTTGATGCAGTATCTTGGCTTATAACGGTCTGTCCTGTTGATTCCCTAGTGCTCAATGATGTAAATGTATGTTTTGTGATAGATGTAGTAGACATACGAGATGAAGCAGGTTCAGTGCTATCTGTCTCAGTTTTCTGATCTTCAACATGTGTTGAGCTGGTCACTGATACTGCATCTGTTGTATGAAATGTTGTTTTGCTGAACTCTTTGTCTGGTTTGGAGTGGTGTACAGTGAAGACCTGCTAGTTGTGAACACTGAGCTTGTGACAACTACTGTTCCATCTCCTAAACTCTCAAACTCCGAAGATGGCAAAATTGATGCTAATCTTGAAGTTGAAAATAAATCTCTGGCTGTTGTCTTCTCTGATGGTTTTGTGCTTGTGACAGCAGCATGTGTTGAGCTGGACACTGAGATTGTTTCTGTAGGTTTGGTAAGATCTTTGTCTGATTCACTTGTGGTGTGCAGTAAAGAGATTGGTGACATTAAATCTTTGGCAGTTGTAGTTTCTGAGGTCTCATCTCCTGAAGCTTCAGACTCAGTTAATGGAAAACTTGAAGAAAGACTCAATGATGAAAGAACATCTTTGGGAGTTGTCTTGTCTGAGGTCATTGTGCTTGTGATAGTGCTTTCAGATAATTTTTTATCTAATTGTCCAGTTTGAGCAGAGGAGAACTGCGTCTCTGAAACATCAATGATTGTGGATTGAGAAGGTTTGTTGACACTTCTTTATCCTGCATCACAGTTGCTGCGGTTGTTGCTGTGAAAGGTGTACTACCTTGATTTGTGACTGTTCTTACTGTTGATGCAGTATCTTGGCTTGTAACGGTCTGCCCTGTTGATTCCCCAGTGCTCAATGATGTAAATGTAGGCTTTGTGATAGATGCAGTAGACATAATAGATGAAGCAGGTTCAGTGCTATCTGTCTCAGTTTTCTGATCTTCAACATGTGTTGAGCTGGTCACTGATACTGCTTCTGTTGTATGAAATGTTGTTTTGCTGAGGTCTTTGTCTGGTTTTGGAGTACTGTACAGTGATGGTCTGCGAGTTGTGAACTCTGAGCTTGTGACATTTACTCTTTCATCTTCTGAACTCTCAGACTCTGATGATGACAAAATTGTTGCTATTCTTGAAGTTGAAAAAAAAACCCTCGCTGTTGTTTTGTCTGATGATTTTGTGCTTGTGACAGCAGCATCAGTTGAGCTGGACACTGACATTGTTTCTGTGAGTTTGGTAAAATCTCTGTCTGATTCGCTTGTAGTGTGCAGTAAAGAGATTGGTGACATTAAATCTTTGGCAGTTGTCTTCTCTGAGGTCTCATCTCCTGAAGCTTCAGACTCAGTTAATGGAATTCCTGAAGAAAGATTTGATGATGAAAGAACATCTTTGGGAGTTGTCTTGTCTGAGGTCATTGTGCTTGTGACAGTGCTTTCAGGTGAAATTTCATCTAAATGTCTAGTTTGAGCAGAGGAGAACTGCATCTCTGAACATCAATGATTGTGGATTCAGAAGGTTTTGTTGACACTACTTCATCCTCCATTACAGTTGCTGCGGTTTGTTGGTGGAATGGTGTACTACCTTGATTTGTGACTGTTCTTACTGTTGATTGCAGTATCCCTGCTTTATAAACGGTTTGTCCTGTTGATTCCCCAGTGCTCAATGATGTAAATGTATGTTTTGTGATAGATGTGGTAGACATACGAGATGAAGCAGGTTCAGTGCTATCTGTCTCAGTTTTCTGATCTTCAACATGTGTTGAACTGGTCACTGATACTGCTTCTGTTGTATGAAATGTTGTTTTGCTGAGGTCTTTGTCTGGTTCTGGAGTGGTGTACAGTGAAGGCCTGCTAGTTGTGAACACTGAGCTTGTGACAACTACTGTTCCATCTCCTGAACTCTCAAACTCTGAAGATGGCAAAATTGATGCTATTCTTGAAGTTGAAAAGAAATCTCTGGCTGTTGTCCTCTCTGATAGTTTTATGCTTGTGACAGCAGAATCAGTTGAGCTGGACACTGAGATTGTTTCTGTAGGTTTTGTAAGATCTTTGTCTGATTCGCTTGTGGTGTGCAGTAAAGAGGTTGGTGACACTAAATCTTTGGCAGTTGTCTTTTCTGAGGTCATTGTGCTTGTGACAGTACTTTCAGGTGAAATTTCATCTAAATCTCCAGTTTGAGCAGTGGAGAACTGCATCTCTGAAACATCAATGATTGTGGATTCAGAAGGTTTTGTTGACACCTCTTCATCCTGCATCACAGTTGCTGCGGTTGTTGCTGTGAAAGGTGTACTACCTTGATTTGTGACTGTTCTTACTGTTGATGCAGTATCTTGGCTTGTAACGGTTGGTCCTGTTAAATCCCCATTGCTCAATGATGTAAATGTATGTTTTGTGATAGATGCAGTAGACATAAGAGATGAAGCAGGTTCAGTGCTATCTGTCTCAGTTTTCTGTTCTTCAGCATGTGTTGAGCTGGTCATTGATACTGCTTCTGTTGTATGAAATGTTGTTTTGCTGAGGTCTTTGTCTCGTTTTGAAGTACTGTACAGTGAAGGCCTGCGAGTTGTGAACTCTGAGCTTGTGACATCTACTGTTCCATCTCCTGAACACTTAGACTCTGAAGATGACAAAATTGATGCTATTCTTGAAGTTGAAAAAAAATCTCTGGCTGTTGTCTTCTCTGATGATTTTGTGCCTGCGACAGCAGCATCTGTTGAGCTGGACACTGACATTGTTTCTGTAGGTTTGGTAAGATCTTTGTCTGATCTGCTTGTGGTGTGCAGTAAAGAGATTGGCGACACTAAATCTTTGGCAGTTGTCTTCTCTGAGGTCACTGTGACATCGATTTCAGATGTTTTTACTAAATGATCAGTCTGAGAAGAAGAGAAGAAAGTCTCTGAAACATCAGTACTGGTTAGTACAGATGGCTTTGCTGACAGCTCTTTGTCCTTCACCAACATGGCTGTGGTTGTAGCTGTTTGTGATTTTATATCTTGACTTGTGATTGTATGTCCTGTTGAGTACTCAGCGCTTGATGATGTAAATGTATGCACTGTACTTGTTTCAGTAGAGTCAAGCATAGAAACAGGTTCTCTACTCTGTGCCTCAATTGTCTGGTCGCTTACAGTTTCAGCATGTGTTAAGCTTAAAACTGAAATTGTTTCTTCTGTGTCAGATGGGGTTTTTGTAAGTTCTTGATCTGATATAGTTGTAGAATGAAGTGGAGAACTTGTTGTGAACTTTTTGATAAACATTTCAGAGGTATCATCTCCTGAAACTTCAGACTCAGTTAATGGAATTCCTGAAGAAAGATTTGATGATGAAGGAACATCTTTGGGACTTGTCTTGTCTGAGGTCATTGTGCTTGTGACAGTACTTTCAGGTGAAATTTCATCTAAATGTCCAGTTTGAGCAGAGGAGAACTGCGTCTCTGAAACATCAATGATTGTGGATTCAGAAGGTTTTGTTGACACTTTTTCATCCTGCATCACAGTTGCTGTGGTTGTTGCTGTGAAAGGTGTACTACCTTGAATCATGACTGCTGATGCAGTATCTTGACTTTTAACTGTCTGTGATAATATTGGTGATACTACATCTTTAGCAGTTGTCTTTTCTGAGGCAACTGTGACAGTGCTTTCAGATGTTGGTTCTAAAAGGTTGGTCTGAGCTGAGGAGAAGAAAGTCTCTGAAACGTCACTAATGGTTGATTCAGATGAATGAGAGGAGAAAACTTTCTCTGAATAATCAGTAACTGTGGATTCAGATGATTTTGTTGACAGTCCTTTTTCTTGCAACACACTCCCTGTGGTTGTTGGTGTTTTAGATATCTGCTCTCCCGAACCTTCAGAATCTATTGATGGCAATCTTGACAATAAACCAATATGTTTAGAGGTTGTGTCGTGTGAAGATATTGTGCTTTCAGATGACTTTTCAAATAAATATTCTGTATTTGATGAAGAAGACAAACTCTCTGACATATCAATAATAGTTGACACAGTCGGCATTCCAAATGTCCCTCTTTGCTCTATCACACTTGTGCCTTTTTCTGTGTCAGAAGTATTATCTTCAAGTGTGACTGTGCTGCCTGTGAATTCTGATGTTCCTAAAGGAGCAAATGTATGTAAACTTTGGGATTCTGATGGTTTTGATGACAGACTTTTATCCTTCATTGCCTTTTCTGTATGTGATGTAATATACTGACTTGTGACTGTTTGTCCTGTTGAGTACTCAGTGCTTGATGGTGTAAATATATGCACTGTACTGAATGAAGTGGAGTCAGGAGTGAAAGCAGGTTCTCTACTATGTATCTCAGTGGTCTGATCATCCATCACAGATGTCGTATGTAGAAAAGAACTTGTTGTGAACACTTTGCTAAACATTTTAGATGTCAGATCTCTTGAGGTTTCAGTCTCTGTTAATGGCAGGATTGAAGACAAACTGGTTGATGAAACAGCATCAGATAACTTCTCATCTATATGTCCAGTCTGAGCAGAAGACAAGAGAGTTTCATCAAAGACTGTGGGCTCAGATGATTTAGCTGACATGTGTTTGTCCTCCATCACTGTTGCTGTGTTACTTGCTATGTGTGATGTAACATCTTCACTTGTATCTGTTGAGTACCCAGTATTCAATGGTGTTAATGTATACACTTCACTAAATTCAGAAGATGTTGTCTGATCTTTTGTGATATCAGATGAGCTAGACATTGAGCTTGTTGTTGTCATGAACATATCAGAGGTCTCATCTACTAAGGGTTCAGCTTGTGTTGATGGCAAGCTTGAAAGAAAACTTGATGGTGAAAGTATATCTTTTGCAGTTGTACTCTCTAACATTATTGTAACAGGGCTTTCAGATGTTTGTCTAAATGATCAGTCTGAGAAGAGAAAAGAGTTTCTGAAACATCAGTTGATTCAGATGGTTTTACTGACAGCTCTTTGTCCTCCATCACAGTTTCTGTGGTTGTAGCTGAATGTGACGTAATACTTTGACTTGTTACTGCTTGTCCTGTTGAGTACTCAGTTCCTAATGATGTAAGTGTATGAACTGTACTAGTTTCAGAGTCAAATGTGTAAGCAGTATCTCTACTTTCTGTCTCAGTTGCCTGATCACTTGAAGCTTTAGCATGTGTTAAGCTTGAAAGTTCGGTGTTTTCTGTTGTGTTAGACTGTGGTTTGCTGAGTTCCTGATCTAATATGGTTGCTGTTTGAAGTGTGTAACTTGTATAATCTTTGCTAAATATCTCAGAGGTTTCATCTCCAGAAACCTTAGCCACTGTTGATGGAAAACTTGACTGTGTAAGCATATCTTTGGCAGTGGTCTTTAATGTTGATGTGCTTCCATGTGTTGTTTCATCTAAATCTACTGCTTTTGTTGTAGAAAACCAAGTGCCTGAAACATCAATGATTGTGGAATGTGATGGGTGTGCTGACAGCTCTTTGTCCTCCATCACAGTTGCTGTGGGTGTTGCTGTGCGTGATGTAATATCTTCACTTGTGACTGTTTGTCCTGTTGAGTCCTCAGTGTTCAGTGATGTTAATGCATACCCTGTGTTAGTTTCAGTCAAGTCAACAGAAGAAAAAGGTTCTGTGCTATATGTTTCAGTTCTCTGATCTCTTTTGGTCTCAGATGCGCTAGATATTGAGATTGCTGTTGTGAACATGTTAGAGATGTCATCTTCTGATGCTTCAGACTCTGTTGATGACAAACTTGATGGTGAAAGCACGTCTGTAGAGGTTGTCTTTTCTGAGGTTTCTGTGATAGTGCTTTCAGATAATGGCTTGTCTAAATATCTAGTCTGAGTTGAGGAGGACAGAGTCTCCGATACATAAGTTATAGTAGATTCAGATGGTTTTGTTGACAGATATCTGTCCATCACAGTCACTGTGGGTGTTGGTGTATTTGATGTCATATATTGACTTGTGACTGATTGTCCTGTTGAGCCCTCAGAAAATGTATGAACTGTATTGGATAAAGTAAAATCAAGAGTAGAAACAGGTTCTCTACTATGTGGTTCACTTGTTTGACCTCTTGTAGCTTTAGCGTGTGTTGAGGTGGAAACCGGGGCTGTTTCCTCTCTGTCAGATGGTGTTTTGGTAAGTTCTTCATCTGATTCGATTGTGGAGAACAATGAAGAACTAGGTGTTCTGGATTCTTTGCTATACATGTCAGAGGTCCCATGTTTTGCACTTTCAGACTCTATTGATGGAAAACTTGCTGACACAGCATCTTGGCCGACTATGTTCTCTGAGGTCATAGTGACAGTGATTTTAGATAAAGTTTTGTCTAAATTATCAGTCCAAGGAGTAGAGAACAGAGACTCTGATACATCAGTGTTGGTTGATTCAGATGGTTTTGCAGACAGATATCTGTCCTCCATCACAGTCACTGGAGATGTTGCTGTATATGATGTAATGTCTTGACTTTTGACTGTTTGTCCAGTTGAGCCCCAAGTACTCGATGCAAATGTGTGTACTGTGCCATATAAAGAAACAGGTTCTCTACTATGTGCTTCACTTGTTTGATCATTTGTAGATTCAGCATGTGTCGAGCCTGAAACTGGGGTTGATTTTTCTCGTTCAGATGGAGTTTTGATCAATACTTGGTCTGATTGAGTTGTGGAGAATAATGGAAATCCAGTTGTTGCGAACTGTTCGCTAGAGAATCCACTTTCTGAACTTTCAGACTCTGTTGATGGCAACCTAGAAAACAAACTTGACGGTGATGGCACATCTTTGGCAGTTGTCTTCTCTGAGGTCATTGTGCTTGTGACAGAAATTTTGGATAATGCCTCATCTAAATTTGCAGTCTGAGAGGACGACATAAGAGTTTCAAAAACATTGGTAATTGTGGACTCAGATGGTTTTGATGACAGATCATCCTCAATCACAGTAGCTGAGATTGTTGCTGGTTGTGATGTACTGATTTGACTTGTAATTGTTTGTCCTGTCGGTTTCACAGTGCTTGATATAAATGTTTGCAATGTATTAGAAGTTGAGTCAAAAGGGGAAAAGGGTTCTGTACCATGTGTCTGAAATGTCTGATCACTATTAGCCTCCATATCTGTTGAGCTGAACATGATTTGAACTGTGCTTTTGCTTAGATCTAGATGTCCTGTACTCTGTGATGTCACATCTCCTTCAGACACTGAATTTGGTGCAACTGAAGAAAAATGTAACATTGAATTCTCATCCTTTGCTGTTGTCATCTCTACTTTCTTTATACTTTCCATAATGGATTCTGAAGGTATTACTGTATGCATTTCAGCAGTCTCACTCAATGACTCTCTCTGTGTAATTGTTTTATCGAGTTTACTTGTTGTATGTACTTGAATTGGTGGAGTCAAAGTGAACACTTCAGGTGTAAGAACACCTAAACTCACTTTATCTGTATTCAAATGGTCCAAAGATGCAGAAGTAAACTCTGTGGGTGGTGAGGTTGTTGTAAAGTCATCTTTTTGTGCTGTCTTCCCCATGACCTTTGTCGTAGCAGCTGTATCTTTGACCACTGTTATTGAGCTAACACTATGCGCTGGAGGGGAAATAGGTGACTCAGTAGTGTCATCAAGATCCAAAGGAGTAACTGCATGTACTGGCTTGGCAGAAGCCTGTTTTTCATTGGCAGAAGTTGTAATGTTTGGCATAAATGTTCCTTCAGATATGAGCATCTCCTCTTTAGTAATTTCTATAGAAGTTGATGGAAGAGTGGATTCTGCTACTAAACCGGCTTGGCCAATTTCAATATTGGGATCAAGGGTTGTGGAAAAAAAAGGGGACATTATTGTTGAACCTGACACCAACAATTCATGTGATGTTTTGCCAGCTTCCACTAATGAACTGTCTAATTCAAAAGTTTCATTTTTTTCAGTTAAGTTGCTTACTCCAAGAGAATCACTTGCAAATGTATCTCCTCTAGGTTCTTTTGCCACATCTTTAGACTGTGTCACCTCAAAACTGACAGTTGGGGTTATAGTTACAGAGGACAAGAAATCACCACTTTCCATAACAGTCTCCCCATCACTAGTAAGAACATCATCAGGTATCTCAGGAAAGACAACCTTCTGGGCAATGTGAGAATGTGGTTCTTCAAAGGGCATCAGACGTTCATTAACTGTAGATAAAAGAACAAAGAAACATGGGATAACAGGGTCTTTTCTGTCAAGATGCATTTCATTACAGATAACAATTATTAACTAAAAAGTTAGTGGAAAATTACATTTTGCTAGTGTTGTAGCTTGGGGGAAACTATTGTTTATTTTCATAATTACTGTTTTTTTATAATTCTGAATTTAAATAAACACAGTAAAAGTATATTTTTGTTTGTGTATATGCTGCAAATTATAGTTCTTCAGAAAATTTATATTTATTTATTCATTCTCTTTTCGGCTTAGTCTTATGTTTTATGCAGCAGAAGCCCTTCCAGCCACAACCAATCACTGCGTAAAATTTAGCCTACCGAATTCACCTATACCACATGTATTTGGACTTGTGGGGGAAACCGGAGCACCCGGAGGAAACCCACGCGAACACGAGAGAACAGGCAAACTCCACACAGAAATGCCAACTGACTCAGCCGAGGCTCAAACCAGCGACCTTCTTGCTGTAAGGCGAACATGCTACCCACTGCGCCACAGCGTCGCCAATATTTTTTTTATTTATTTTGGAATAATAATTATATTATTGAAAATTTAAATTACCCATGAGAATTATGAGAAACTTTATTATGTAATAAAATATGTAATAAAATAAAAAATAATTATTACAATATTTTTTGGTTTCAGTTTTTGACCAATTGCATCCAGAATTATTTAGTTTTGGCACAGAATTCATTTAGATGCATCCCTACTAAGGAATAGTCTAATACAAGTCAAGAGTTGGAATATGAAACTGAAATTAAACACTGTCAATCTAACTATTATCTTCAAATTTAAGAATTTTTCAAGCCAACATTTTACCAACTTACAAAATTATAAAATTACAGCAAAATAAATGTCTTAGAATGTCAATTTAATTTAGTACTAGTTGTATTTTAAAAATTTGAATTATGCAGCATGTTCACTTTTTCCATTCTCTATGACGCACAACCATGAATTTTGGTATTAACACATCAAAGTGACCAGCTAGAAGTTTAATCATGGTGTTCTATAAATTTGGACTTGGAACATTTTTCATACATACATACAAGGTTCCAATTTAACATCATAGGATGTGTATTTTTTACCATACGTAAAGTCAAAGAAAAAAAGTATTGGCAGATGTTTAACAAGCTACCTTTAGAAGTACTTTTCAACCAATAAAAACTTTTATTGCATACACACTACAAAGACCTCACAACAGGTCCTGTACACAAAATATCTTTGTTGGGACTGTTTCATCAGTCATGAGCAAAGACAGATATCCGGTTCCTTCTTGACTCAGTAAACTTCCAGAAACTAAAGTTGAAAATATCTACCAGGCTTATCATCTCATCTTACAGCAACACTGGTCATATTAGTTAAACAACCCACACAACCACTAATGTAAAAATTCAAGGTTGGGAAACAAACAATATTTCCCAAGATAAAGTTGTCCAAATTAGTAGCTAATGTTGGGAACACCTGCAGGGATAGAGGTTAACATCTGCAAACACCTGGTTAGGCCAAGAGGAGAAGGAACAAGGGGGAAAAAATCCTATTATTCTTATGCACTTCCCTACAGCTCAACATTCAGACATGGGAAAATGACCAAAATCAAAGTTTCCAGCTTCATTTTATGCATCTGTTAAAAACAAGCTGGAACATGCTTAAAAACCAGTGCACGGGGCTAAAGGCAGGCACAAATGCTCTTTTGTCCCTAAATCATTACCTCAGTGGCCTTAGCATCCTGGGTAATGTCCTGAACTCATTAGCTTAATCTTTGTGTCATAATATTTTGACATGAAATGTGTAATATTTCATTATTACATCCTTGCTTTCCTTTGGTCTTACTCTTACAACCAAACAAGTAGGCCAATAGAAGAATGCAACGCTCACATTCCCTTCGCTACCAGTTTTCTCAGCCGTCTCTATACAGAGGAGACTGCAGAGATGACATCAGCCATGTTGTAGCGTCCAGACATCAGTGCACTAACAGACCTCTATGTTTACGCTGGTAAGAGTCCAAAGACTCGTTCTGCCAAGCCTGCAGTCACTAACAGAAATAACTGGGAGAACAGATTTGTTAGGGCATTCCCTAATAAACAGCTCTCTACACTAAATGGATCCACATCATCTGTACTGCAACCTTTAATGCCAGATGGAGGCAAACAGCCTGTCATTAACAGACCAGACCTGCCAGTGCCAGCTAATGCTGCACCTGTGGTGTAGTGGATCTGTCTGTGTGTGTGTTGAACACAATGTGGACCAGTTGGAATCTATGATTTTAACAGTGTCAAGAAACCACTTCTATTGTCAGTATGTAACGATTCACTGTGAGCCGGTGGAAAATCGATTAAAATATGTGACGATTCAAATTGGTGGAAACGTTAAACGAATCATGATACATTATTTGAACAGAGGGGATGCTGTGTTTACAGGCGCAAACTCGCTTTACCTGCACATTAGCGGTGAGCAAGAGGTAATGTAATGTAATGTGTATTTATATAGCGCATTTTTTGTGTATGGCCATACACCCAAAGCGCTTCACAATTATGAGGGGGGTCTCTCCACACCACCACCAGGTGGGGCGGCAGAGTAAAATGACAGCAGTAAAGTGTGCCAGACAAAACACACTGTGTGCAAATACTGTAAAAATATGTTTACGCTGTTAACAGAACAACAAATATGGGTAACACTTTATAATAACTACACACTAAGAACCATTTGCCAAGCATTAGCCTCTAGTGAATTTATTATATGTTAAGCCTTAAATTTTTTTTCTAATAATTTTGTTAAAAAAATATCATGACTAAATCGTGAATAGTGAGATGAGTATCGTGAATCGTATCATTAGGTGAATCGTTACATCTATAATTGTCACCACAGAGAAATACTCATGAAAGCAATACTGTATAATGAATACAGGGCTAAATCTCTGCCATACATAATCTTACAAAACCTCTACTTGTCTCTTTCCAAGTTCTGCATATATTTATCTGACAGTCTTATTTTTGAGAAATTAAAAGCACATATTATACATAGTTAGAACACATGTTTTGAGTGCCAAGGTGCACAATTACTTCTCTATACACATTTTCAATGCATGGAACCTTTTTTCAGGACCCTGGACAGCACTGTTAAGTGTTGTTTACATCCAGAATCATAACTATAACAACAACAACTTTAAATATCTACAAAAACTCAATAATCATTAAATCTACGTGAAAATGAAACTCCAGAGCACAACCACAGTTCGAAGATAATGGCACAGTGGAATCACTACCATATGGCATAAATAAATAAAGCAAATCACACTATTTTATAGAGCTTGAGCTTTTAAAGGGATAGTTCACCCAAACATGAAAATTCTGTCATCATTTACTCATCCTCCACTTGTTCCAAACCCAAACCCAGTTTATTTCTTCTTTTAAACAAAAATTAAGATATTTTGATAAAAGATGGTAACCACTGCCTTCCATAGAATTGGCTTTTCTAACTATGAAAGTTGATGGTTACAGATTGTCAGGTTTCTTTAAAGTATCTTCTTTTGTGTAGACCAAAGAAACTGATAAATGAATGGATGAGTTTGTCGCGTCAGACTGGTTGCTATAAGGATCTTAATTTCAAGCTTGGTTAATGAAGTGCCATTATGCTGTTAGAATAAAGTGGAGTTGGTAGAATAAGAAGACGTACTTGCTACTAATCTAATGACTGCTAGTTTACATGTAGTTGCAATGTTACTTATATGCGGTAAAATGTCTGTTGAGAGTGCATCAAATCAAGTGTTTAGAAGACATTATTCGACAGTCTACAACTAATACAAGTGACTGGTATTTGTCGTGGTTTAAAATATACTAGCAACAGAATGTCTAAAGGGAACCAAAAAAATAAAGATGTTGTCTTTGTCATTATTGTTCCTGAAATGAAGAGTCCTTTAGCAAACTAATATCATATTGAAATGTATTTATTGCACAGTAAAAAACTATGATCATGGTTTACCTTTAACAGTCCTGATTAAGGCCTCTATTTTAACGATCTATGCGCAAAGTCTAAAGCGCATGGTGCAAAAGCATTAAGGGCGTGTACGAATTCAGTTTTGCTATTTTAAGGACGAAAAAATACGCTCTGTGCCCCGGCACATGGTCTAACAGGCGTGTGCTTATTCTCTTAATGAGTTATAGGTTTGTTTTGAGCATACCGTGCAATAAACCAATCAGAGTACCATCTCCTATTCACTATAAGAGTCAGTTGCATTGCACATTTGCTATTTACATGGTGGACTTTGTAAGAGGAAAAAATGAACGTGTTATTAGCGACAAAACAGTCTAACAGACCATCTGTAGCACAAGGATACAGAACGAACATCCTCTTTTCAGCCTCTTTACTTTCTCTTTACTTTACTTTTATTCTTTACTTTACTCCTTTACTTTCATGGATAAAAAACAGTGTTGTACGCACTCCGCTGAAGACATCCATTAGTCTACATATTTGATTTTGTTTGTTAAGCACAAAGATTTGTTTCAAAACTATTTCTAAATTCAGTTCTAATTTCCAGCAAACGAATAAATGAACAATAATAACGATAACGAGTTATATCCGAACACACATCCTATGCCTATATGGTCCAAAACCCGACAGGTGGACAACTCTAAACTTGTCTTAATTAAAACAAGTATAAATATGCATATAATAAATAATAATGCTAATAATAATAATAACATTATACAAAAGCAAACTGTCATTAATAAACTGAAAAAGATTATATAATTATAATTATATCTTGTGGTCAAATGTGTTTATTGCGTGCATTATGGAACTGACTGAATGCACTTCAGAAAGTTTACTATGGATTCAGTTTTGGACACTACTACAAATGGCTACTCCCTCAAACTGTGCACTCTTTAAAGGGGTAGTTCACCCAATGATAAAAAAATGCTGTCATCGTTCACTCACCCTTCAATTGTCACAAATCTGTTTAAGTTTTTTTCTTCTGTTGAACACAAAAGAAGGTATTTTGAAGAAATCTGGAAACATTTAACCATTTACTTCCACAGTATTTGTTGTTCCAAATGTGGAAGTCAATGGTTATAATTTTCGAGCTTTCTTCAAAATATATTCACTTGTGTTCAACAGAAGAAAGAAACTCATAAAGCTTTGGAACACATTTGAAGGTGAGTAAACAGTGAGCAAATTTTTGAGTGGTCTATTGTTTTAATATGGAATAGAGGCGATTATGGATACAGCCATTGTCTAAATGTAATTTTTAGTTATCTGAAAGCTTCTTAAATAATCCAGAAAAAACCTAATAATTTTTAAATATAGAATCTGTTACTGAATACTGATAATGAAAGAAATGAGGATGAGAACATAATCTACTTCTTGCCTGTTTCTTAATTTCAAACCACAGCAAAGAAGAAGAGAAATGGTACCTGAGGAGTGATCTGAAGCAGCAGTGGTGTATGTGGCCTTTGTTAGTGTCTCCTTTGGTGCATCTGAAGGTCCTGAAGCAGTTTCCTCACGTGGTGTTTCGTGGTCAGCAACTGAAGGTGTTGTTATCACTGCTCCTGCAGCAACTGTGGCTGAACTAGGTGTAATCAAACCTGCTGACCTTGTAACATGGTCAGTCAATTCAGTACTTTCTTTTCTGAAAAGCTGGAGAATGTCTGAGACCATTTTTGCGAGATTACTGAGCTTCCTATAGTTGGTTGTTGAGTTGTGCTTTGCATAAAAACAGTTTGTGTAACTGCTGAATCTGTGATATTAACTCCACTGGAGATCTCTGAAGGTTCAGGATGAGGGCTGGTGGATCTCTGTGTAGACAAATGTGGAGGACCTGCCATAACAACACCATCAGCAGTCTCATCTTCATACTCAGGAAACACAGTATTGGCACTCTCAAGGAAAGTGGCTTCTGTTGACTGTGTGGAAACACGAGATACAGCTTCATCTTTACCAGTACTGCTCTCACCTGCCGTCTGTGAGGATGATTCAGTTTTATGTCCAGATTCTTCAGTGTTAACCACAGTGGCTTCTATTCCCAAATCTCTGTCTGTTGTAACCCCAACCACAATAGATTCCTCTGTTCTCCCAACTGCAAACATCGGTTTTGTGCTTAGAGGGGCTGAGAGTAAAACATCAGGTAGAACCGTTTTAACTTCAATGATGATCTTGTCCTCTGGTTCCTCCATCGGTTCCTCTGTAACTTTAGGAGCCACAGTAGTGAGTTTTCCACGGACCACATCTCCACGCACTTTTGTATCATCATTGGCCTTCTCAGTGCCAAAATCTTTAATATCAAAATCTGTAAGTTTTGTTGTGGGGAAGCTTTCCTCAGATTTCTCACTGACTGCTGCTGAGTATGATGAGTAGATAGATTCTAGTCTGTCGGGGACGCGACTTGTCTTTGGTGGCGCCATGCTTGTAGAAAACATTGAAGGGGCATCAGTTGGAGACAGGTCGTCTTCAGAGATGGCCTGGGATGTGTGAGAGGGACTGGCATCAGGAGTGAGAGTCTTGCCTGTGGTGGTCTTTGTGGAGAAGAATGGGGTGGTGGGATTTATTGTGGTACCACTCTTAATTGTAACATCAATCCAAGATGACTGGTTGAATATAATTTTAGTGCCTGAAAAAGGAAAAAAAAACTTTTTAAATCACAAATTTACCCAATATTTAGCATTTTACTTAAAAGGGTAACGATATCATATTCGAAACTTTAGTTGATGTGTAATGTAGATGTGTGAACATAAACAACATCTCTGAATGTAATACGCTCGAAGTTCAATGCAAAGGGAGGCATTGGCTTTTACAGAGTTAGCTTTGCAAAGCCTACAGCAAACAAAGTTTGGGGACAACAAAAAAATACACCAGGTTAGTGAGATCACAAACGCTTCAGATTACGAGCATTCATCGCCCACTAAGGTAGCGCCCATGCTACTGTGATGGTTGGGTTAAAGTTAGGGGGAGTTATAGGCGATCGTCAACTACGTAGCAGACCTGCTCAACTACATCATCAAGCTGTGGGCTGCAGCGAGGATTGTCTCCAGCAAAGGGGCGTGGCCAGAGGCGCTGTAATGTTGTAGCAGAGAAAGCTAAAATGCCATCCAAATGCTGCTATTTCCACAGAGCTTCTTCTGTTTCTGTATTTGGGCTTCCAAAGGACACGACACAAAGAGAGAAGTGCTTACAGTTTAATTTTAATTATGTTCAAGAGAATTTATATATATATATATATATATACCTAGCATTTGACAAAGGAGAGCTTCCAGAATCTCTCTTAGTTCAGTGCTGGATTTGGCTAAAAACTCCTCCAACCAACGTAGCTGTGGATTTGAGCCACAACCTGTAAGTATTTTTATTTGCTAAAATTGATCAATTACATGCACAGTTTCTAACATTAACGGTATGCTGTAGCGAGTTTGTAAGCAAATTTGTAAACAAAAGAAAATGCTGTTTGGCACCAATAACAGATTAGCTCAAACCCCTGTAAACACCCACAATCTTCAGCAGAGTGCGCAGTGTCTCTCTATGCGGCTGCTTTCAGTGTCTCTCTATGCGTCTGCTTTCCGTGCGTTCTACATCTCAAATAAAAAAACTCACTAAAGATATGTGAACATTTTATATTAATTACACATGATTATTCCGAATATATGTGAAAGACTCTTGTCAGATTTTATTTTAGAGAGCAGGCATGAGGTTCAGCTGTGTGCTCTTTATTTTCTGCCTGATTCAGGCTCAAACTGATAGGCCTACGGCTAACAGCTACTGTTTACATAGCGCAAAAGCATGTGCTTGTAGGGGCGTGACGTGGTGATGTGGAGCCAATCCGCGAATTATGTTAGCTGACCAATCAGAGCCTCTTGAGGGTGGGCCTTCAGACGAACTAGGAAATATGACAGTCGTTTTCATGTTAGCTGAGTAGCAGTATATAATCTAAGTAAGATAAGATTTTAGTAAGATTTTTTACAAGTGAAGCATGCGCACATTGCTTTGCATCTTATAAACACAACCAAGCCGTACAAATACACTGTGGACCCCCAATTTAAACTTAAGGGGAGTCCATTTAATTTGTACTGGAATGTCAACAAAAACACAACCTGTTTATAACTGCTTACCAAAACATAATCATATATTAAAATAAGCGTAACAATATTGCTAAAATAAATAAACAATTAAATAAATAAACAAAAAAATATAATATACAGAAGTGTATGTATTTATAACAAGTAATACATATTTGTAAGGATGCATTTAAAGGTGGCAACAAAATCTATAATAGAATGTTTCTACTTAAAGTTTTAGTTACTGAAAATTAAGCCATCACATGAATAATTAATTGTATTATATATCAATTTAAACTTCTATAATATTTCAGAATTACTGTATTTTTGAACACCCAAATCAAGCCTTGATAAGTGTATGAAACCTTCAAAACTTTAAAAGTTTCTAAATAAATAAATGCAGATTAATATAAAGAAATTATTGTTTACTTTTAAGTAAGATTATCAAATCACGTGCTTGCATTGTGAATAACATAACAAGTATCTCAAAGGTCACACATACTTATTTGGGGTCACTGTACATAAAACATTGTAAACAAGATCTTTAAACACTGTAAATCTCTACTATGGGAATTTTCACAGCAGCTTCCACTGTCAGTCCATCTCTTGGGACATTATGCTTTATTGTATGATTATCATAATGAAATTATTGTGAAACACCATTTCAGCATGGCTGAAGAAGCCAATGATTGGATTATGCAAGAGTCCCAGAGAGACCTAAATTTTTAAATTGTAAAAACTTTAAGGTAATAAAACATTTTAAACTGATTTTCACTTCCTCTCAATTAAAAAAAGAAGGGCTTGGTCATTTTACTGAGCTTTCCAGGTACAAATGGCTCTTTGAACATTTCATTGTAATCAGTGCTTGAGTTGAAATATGTAAAGGTTGACGTGAATGGCACATCAGATTAACACAGATTAACGTGGCTTTAAACTATTCAGTGGATTTCTTTTATTTCTGAATGGTGTCAGAAGATCCAACAACCAAACAATTCTTATGCAAACTTAATTTGATTCGCACAAACAGCTTACATGCTCTTAATGGCTGTTTAGCTCTTTTAAATCACCCCATGTACAACAAAAAAGCACCATCTTCAAATATAGGCCGGCAGCCAAGGCTCCAGCTGTTCTCCATTATCTACAGGCTCTCTCTACGCACTCTGATGTCAGCAATGAGGTACTTTTTCCCATAAGAAAAATGCCTGTCATCAATGTGATGCATTGTCTGATGGCTTGCGGGATGTTATAACGTGGCAAGGTGTGGTGAGGGGCAAAAACACAACATTTGTCATTCTAATCCAGTCCGATTAGCTCATGTGATTTTATGCAGATCTGTCATTGTACCAAACATACTCGTGACTCGTGAACCAAACCCACTATGTAAAAGAAGACACTTGAACACACTCAATGCTATGCGAATCAGAGCTGAAACAGACCAAACAAACACAGAGGTCAAAGTGTGGAGATTTTGAGTGAACCCCAGGACCATTACTTATCACAGCAGTCAGTGGCTGTCATTCTGGGTGAGTGCCCTGCCGGCAGGGGGTAGGTTGTCTAAATTAGCCTCAGTTGAAAAGATAAACCCCCCAGGTCAGAGGTTAGCGAGACCCACTGATTTTAGAGCTCTGGTAGTAACGCTCTTCTTTATCCACACGTCTGTTCAGATAAGCATTGGTGCAAATGACAGGAAAGACAGAGAGTCTGACAGCGGAAAGAGGCTGAAAAAGAAAAGAAGCAGGTAACACCTAAGCACTTTTTCATCTTTGTTCATGGCTGTAGGCCTGAACTGTGTATCTGAGTCACAGGAAATCTATTGCACTTCCTCAAAAGTGACGTTGAGTGTGATTAAACAAGAGGACAGTGGAAAAGAGAAGTGGTCACAAGAGACACATTTGAACAAATGTCAATACCAAGTGAAAATAGGGCCTTAATATAATTAATTATTTATATTAATTAATATTATGATGGCGGCACGATGGCTCAGTGGTTAGCACTGTCACCTCACAGCAAGAAAGTCACTGGTTTGAGCCCCGGCTTGGTCAGTTGGCATTTCTGTGTGGAGTTTGTGTCTTTGTTTGTGAGTGCTAGATGACAGGGTAATGGAGTATTTCATTCATTCATTCATTTTCTTTTCATTCTTAGCCCCTTTATTAATCTGGGGCCACCACAGCAGAATGAACTGCCAACTTATCTAGTATATGTTTCAGATAGCGGATGCCCTTTCAGCTGCAACCACTGGGAAACATCCATACACACTCAGTCACACACATACACTACGGTCAATTTTAGCATTCACAATTGACCTATACCACATGTCTTTGGACTGTGGGGGAAACCGGAGCATCCAGAGGAAACCCACGCGAACACGGGGAGAACAAGCAAACTCCACACAGAAATGCCAACTGACCCAGCCGAGGCTCAAACCAGGCGATTGTGCTACCCACTGCGCCACCGTGACGCCTATAATTGAGTATTTGTATGTTTATAATGTAATAAATTATAATATTATTTCACTGACTTTAAAAAAGGCTAAAAACGATGAACTTTTCAGCAAGAGATGATATATATAAGCAATATCACACAAGTGCGATATTGCTGTATATTGGCCTTGGTGGGAGGCCGCAGGCTGAGTGCCTTAGTGTCCCACCAGTGGCGATATACAGCCATATTGCACTCCTACTCATGTAAAATTGCATTTATACAACAGTTCGAAGGCATAATCGTGTATATAAAAAAGAAAATCAAACACGGAGAGTCTAAAAATCCTTTTGTATGAGGAACTACTTTCTTCCGCCATTCATTCACATCTGCTGACGTAAGAACAGCAGAAATCGTTGCTACTTCACCAACGTCACTTTAGAGTAAGTATTTGAATAATTCTCTTGGCAAGGCAAGGCAAGTTTATTTATATAGCACATTTCATACACAGTGGCAATTCAAAGTGCTTTACATAGACACTCTACTCATAGTACTCTAGCATAATGTGATGAAAAAGCAGGTGATTTTGCTCACATTTTAAGATTATAAGGCTAAACGGCATGAAATGCCATCAGTCTACAGACATTTCCCACTATTTCTCTGTTGCAATCGGGAGATCACAATAATTAACCCAGAAAAAGCCAAAGCAACGCAATCACTACCAGATTACTGTTGTGTTTGCCATAAGAAAAAACGCTAAACACATGCGAGCATTTCTTCTTTCTTGCTGTTACTGAACTAGTCTGCAACGGAAACAGGAGACTCATTTGGAAGAAACAGATGGCCAACTGAAACGTAACTCAGGGTTACACAAAGAGTGGCCAACACAAAATACATACATTCCTTATGTGAATCCCATCTTACACTCAATACACTACATTTACTATAGTATAAATACAGCACTGCAAAATACAAAAGAGAGAGATCAACTTTAATAACTGAATGTCACACTAATTTTATAATGTTTTGATCAGCTGTAGTTTGAAAATACGCCAATCCTTTTTTCCTCTAAGGGCCTATTATGTGGTATTATCTTGTGGATGGACAATGTCAACTGCCTTTGCTCTGCTCAATGACAGGCTGATGGATGCCGACGCGTTGTATCTTATAAATATTTAAAATAGGCACTATATCCTTATAAATAAACTGCATAGATGCAATCTAAACAACTACATTCTCGCATGAAAAAGCCTCAAAAGTACATTATGTTGTCCAACAGCTGCAATATTTGTTAAACTGTAGTGAGTTTTTGATCTGCTGTCACTCTATGTGGACGGAGTAATACAGAGGGGTGAGGAGACTGTACAAGTACTGATATACTGATATTGCAGAATATCACAGCAATCAGCCAATCAGATTCGGGAACATACATAATAGGCATATATATATATAAAATTGTATTCATATATCACATCATCATGGTTTGTAAACAACAAACTGTAATATCAAGCAATGTGAAATTCTACTAATGTATCGATTATCAGCACATAAATAACTGTTCACAGAATTTACCAAGATGGCCAAACATTAACATTTTTGCCCTAAAAAGACATTGACATGTCCCAAAGCTGTTTATCCTTTGAGACAGATCTTCATTGTTGCATAATATTGTTTTTATGAGGTCATCTAAGCTGATGTGAAAATCAAGTCTTTCTGAATTCTGAGTACCTACAAGTACAACACCACAAGGCAAAGTCTGACAGGCATCTGCCATTTTAGCCATGAAGCACTACAGCGGCACATCGAACCTCTGAATGTTTAAACCCTCTTGTTAACCAAGCCCAGTTTGGTTTCCTTAGAAACGGGCGGCAACCCAGAATGCAGCAGAGTTAGGTCAGTGAATCACTGGAGAATGAGCAACCCTCATGTAAACTTTTCCATACCAGGCGTCTCAACTTAAAAGAACCTCAATTAACAAAACGTGGTGCACTCAAACTAATATTCTTCTCTGATTTACTGCGTTAAGAGTAAGCTTAGAGCTCATGTTTACGCATAGAATAAGGTGAGGGCTTCTTAATAAGCACGCTAAGAGAAATGACGTCAGAACAGCTGGTAAAGTCTCACAACCACTCAGGTGTTCATTTATTACACCATAAACAGTTCATAAGCTCAGTGAAGAGTTTTTTTACCTTGGAAACAGTATGCGCCAAGCCTCATACTGGGATCTGGGAAGCCTGTTTGGTTTCGGTAGCGGTACATGGTCCGTACTCCCAGCAGACCACCACCACACTGACTTCTAGGTATGGAGACAGGATGGCGTGCACTGCCATCAGAAAGCCAGCCATAATCGCAGCGGTCCAGGCCCTGCCTCCAGGCAGCGTGAAGTTGACCAGGTGAGGCCAGCTCTGCGTTGTTGCTTTCACACACTGCTTTGGCTTCATCAAAGGTCATCTTGTGCATTGTGGGTGCAAAGAAAACATTACCTAAGGCAAAAGCACATTAAGCATTATTATATGTGAAACGATCTGCATTTTGAGTTATATAACCTGCTAACAGTGTTATTAAAATCCTGCTGAAAGGTAGGCTTCAAAGTGTCAGTCAATGAATCAAAACCCAGAGTTTGGATCAAGGCTGATTAGGGAATAGCCCAATTAATGACAAATGCTAATTCATTAAACAGCTTTCAAAAAAGAAATATGTATTTTCCATCTGCAAATGTTGTGGTGAATCAAATAAAAAAAATAAGGGAGAGTTGTTTTCGCACAGCCTTGGGTGTTGCTGTCAAAAGCTCGTACTGAGGTTTTTATGACGTCTAAGTAATTTATAGCAGAACAGTAAAGACATACCCAAATCTTCTTTCGTGAGGGAATGAGACATATTAAACCCTACAACAGGGTGTTCATTTAACAAATCCATTTACTGGCTTTTATCCCATTGTTAGAGCATTGAGCTGGACATAACACATTAGGAATATCAAGTCTCTTGACAAAACATGATCATTTTTTATTTTTATTTTAAGGGTGCTTGATATTTTGAGGTAAATTATTCATTTTGTAAACTGAAAAAAATCACTTTAACCTCTTTTTCTTCATTATTAGTAACCAAAAACTGCTTGAAATATGTATGTGATTAACAAAAAATCAGAACATACTGATACACAGCAAAACAAGTTTTTAAAGTTCAGATTGAACTTGGAATTCAAATAAAACTATTAAAAAAGAGCTTAAACTCCTTTTCTGTGGCAACAAAAATATTGAAAGCTTCCACTTCAGTGCGTAATACCACAGATGTGCATTGCCAAAATGGTTGATATTCATTTTTGGTCAAAACCGCAGTTTGAAACCACATTAAATATGTCAGCATAAAGCAAATATAATAGATAAACTACTGCTCTGTCGCATTACCACAGAACTGTTGGCCTTGTCAATAAGGTTTTTATCTAAAATAGTCATATAAATGATTTGTAAGGACAAAAAATACCCTCAAGTTTATCCACATAACAGAACACATCGTAAGTCTCTGTGGGTCTCCGTTTGCCATACGACCTAACACCAGGTTTTCCAGGCAGGTTTCCAAAACAGCCAGGCCTGGGCCTAGTGATTGGGTATCTGCAGATAGAAACAAGCCACACAGACAGAAACAGAAATAAGGCAAAATTATAATGTGTTTTGCTTTTGAAACTGGCCTTTATATAAGAGTATGCATAGATTTTGTTCAGAATTTATTAATGAGATTACTGCCAGAAGAGCATATAGAAGATCTTTGTGTACATGTTGCTTCTAACCTCACTGTTTGATCTGCTATCCAGCCAGCATCACACTGGTCCAATCCATCTTCATAAGCAGCTCTCAGCTGTTCTGATGTAGCAATGGTGGCTCCAACATCGCTGCAGGCCTGCACAGCTTGTGCATAGTTCAGAGTATATCTGCTGACCTTCGACCTGTAGTGAAACACCACGCCTGTTCAAAAAACACAAAAAAAACAAATAAAAATGAACGTGTCCGAACAGAGAACAGAGTTTAAAAAGAGGGCATTCTGCATAACTGTCATTGTTGTCGGTGACAAATATTAAACTTAATACAATCTGCTTCAGTCCCGGAGATGTCTGCGAGTTGCTTATAAACAAATTAATAAAATGAGCAGTGTTGGGACATTCATTTGAATGAGGGGACATTCCATCCACCCCCATAATTGTCGCTTTGAAACGCACTCAAATTAAATGAGTAATGGATCTAATTAAAATGGCAGTGCATCTCTGCTGAGAGCAGGGTGGTGCTGTGATTCTAGAGCCAAAGCAGTTCAGGGTTGACCCATCCCATCCTTTCACATGGCCTGTGCATAAATCAGCCCATACAACATGTGTCCCGGCATCACAGCGTATGCAGGCAGAGGGAAGACATTAGGATAAGCCAAGTTTATTGGAGTGCATTTGACTTTTTACACTGTAACTGTAATCTGGGAGGGTCCAAAACAACCTTCAAATCCCTCAACAATTTAGATAATCTGTGCTTGCGGGTTTTCTCCCATTAACAGTTCCACTTAACACACTGAATTTTCATTTATCTGTAATTTACTTTGGTTACAACTGTCACTGATCAATTAGCTTTAAGGAATTTTCCATATTGGCAGCATATACAACAATGGCGTCCCTAAACAGAAGAAATCTGAGATCAACTGAGACCCATAAACCCCTTTCACACAAAATGCTGGTCCCAGGAAATTGGCATTAAACACTAGAGGGCTTAGAATGCAAATGGGTCGTTGACGTGACGTTGCATTTTCACTGTCACGCACAACAAAAATGAATATAATTAGTATTGTCATCATTTAAATGCAGTAAATAGTTAAACATATGGACCTCTTGTTATAAAACTGCTGTGTTGTTGCATTTTTTTACATTTTCGAACCAATTCTCAAAACTATTAAATGGTGTGAAGCACAAAGCTCATTTAAAAAAAATCATTAAATGTGCAGTAGGTGATTTGCCAAACTGTTAGCATAATAGCTTTTTAAACACAGTCCCTCCCATGCCATCCAAAGACACATCTCCTGAAATCACGAACATGCGCAGTAAAGATGACAGTAAACAACTCACTAGATCATGTAATTCGCCAGTTAGAAAACTTTACAGCACTTTATAATACCACAATTCCCAAAAAAAAAACTGTATTATATCTAGCACGCTTTCAGTTGTGAAGCAAACAAAACATAATTTGCAATATTTCATGCATGCAAGGATCGCTGGTCTCACTCTTTCACGTGCTTTGTCCTAAAAAGACTAAAGAGAGTGGTTGGCCGGTGGCGTACAGGAATTACACTTATTACTAAGCCATACTTACATGCTATTTCAGACTGAATATTCAGAGTAGCATGGTAAACAATATAGGGAGCACGTCACAGGCCGTCATTGTTCAAAAATGAACCAATATGAATATAAAAGCAACTTCACGTCAGTAAAGCAGGCTAGGTGGAATAGCACTATTTACTTATGTTTTGTTATTAAACTAAATAAAAATCTACATTATCGATGCTGTGAAAGTTTGCTTATGAAACTGAAAATTGTCACATCAATTTTTCACCAGGAGATTTCAGTGGCTGAACAACACTTCAGTGCATATAACCCATTTGTAAAACAACACAATCCACATCAGCTTTGCGTGATCCTTCCTCCGGCGTGCAAAAGTAACTCCAATATTGATTCAGGATTTTAAAAAGTTTTGATTTAGCATTTGTTTTTACCGCTGTCACTTTCTTGTGTGCATATGAACGCACGTGCACGTGCAAAGAGCGGTTCTGTCTGTGTGAACGGGTGTGCAGATGCACAAAATTTGTTGACAGACACTTTGGGTTACTTATCAGAATTATGGGAATTATCGGCGGCCTACAAATTTTAATTGGATGAACATTTTTTAGTCTTACATATAAATACAATTAGATCATTTACTTAAATAATTACTATTGGAATGTGAAGAGACTTTCAATCAGGACAACAAAAAAATGTTTCTGAAGACAATCACCTACTGCACCTTTTAGTGGCTATTTTAGTAGTAATGTTTTTCATTCGTACATTTTCACTGAAAACCATGCATGTTCTCTGGTGTTATGCTATAAGCCAGTTTTAAATTGACAATTCCACAGAAATATTTTATAAGTTGAAGATCGTGTGACTAAGGCCCCATCACATGTATTTGTTAAGTTTTGGTCCCAAATTTTACGCATATTTAACTTTTTTGGAACTACTAAAAAATTGTTAGGATTTGTTGTCCTGAAAATGTCCAACAAGTCAGACAAGTCCAACAAAATATATTATTCATAATTTAATTGAAAAGAAATAGCACTTTTTCCCAGTACCGGGTTGCGGCTGGATGAGCATCCGCTGCATTTAACATATGCCAGAATAGTTGGGGGTTCATTCCGCTGTGGCAACCCTTGATAAATAAGGGACTAAGTCGAAAGAAAATGAATGAATGAATGAACTAATGAATAAATAGCACTTTATGAAGATTAGTGTCCAACAATAAAGATAAATTGCTATATTAATAATAATTTTAATTATTTTAATAATAGTAATAATATTGTATATTAATAAGAGTTGTTTTTGCTATCTCACATATAGCCCATTTCTAAGGTACAGTTCAGTAAAAAGTAAACAAAACAAAAACAAACAAACAGTGAAATGACTTAGTTAGAGACCTCTTATATTTTCTCAATCATCAGACTACAACATACACAAATATAAAAAACTAAAAAAAAAAAAGTTTAAAAATTATGTGTTTTTATATAAGTGAACTTAAGTGAAAGTACCATTACTAAATGTAGTGCGAGTAAAAGTATTTGTTGTAAATATTACAAGTAAAAAGTAGACTTTACAAAAGTACTCAAGAGTAGTGAGTAGTGAGTATTATGCTGTAAAAAGCTAATTCATTTATATGTAATTTGTGAATGTGTGTAAACGTAACATTCTGTAGTGCATTTAGTTATTGTCCAGCAGGCACACAACATCATAAGACATTAATATTAGGCTAGATTTAGGTTGTGATGTCAGGTGACCAAAATTCAATGTCTAGCCAGCGTCTAAGACAATGTTATTTTGAGGTCTAACGACGTCAAATGACGTTGATATTTGGTTGATTTTAGGTTGTGTTAGAAAGTGACCAAAATCAACATTGAGCCAACATCTTAAACCAACGTCATATTGAAGTCAAATACTGACATTTATTCATCAGGTTTGGCAACTAAAATCCAACATCTGATAGACGTCAAAGTGGTAACGTTCACATAATGTCAAGCTGTAACATCATTAGCCGTAGATATTTGGTTGATTTTAGGTTAGATGTTTTCTAATCCCCATAGACAAGAAAAAATAAAGTAGTGACTGCAGGTTGAAGGAAAGTAGTGTAGTAAAGTATTGATACTGCACTAAACTGTACTCAAGGGAAAGTAAAAGTACACATTTTTAAAACTACTTATTAAATTATAATTCCTGAGAAAAACTACTCAATTTTACAGTAGTTTGAGTATTTGTAATTTGGTACTTAAGTAATGCACAATAAAATTCCACAATATATTGGTGCCCATGTCAGTTTCAGACATTTTATTTATTTTTTTTGCCATTGTCATTGATAGCCAGATTAGAAGTCATTTTCGGCAGATAAATAATAGATTATTTTTGGTGCCTTTCATATGACTGCTGTTAGTGATAATTGTTTTGATTGTTGCCTTTATATTTTTCTTCAGTAATGATTCTAAAATAAAGTGAGTTGTCCATTGCGTTTGTTTGCATTTTTTTCAAAGGCTCAGAAAAAAAAGTAGGTAATACTATTTTGATGCTCTATTTGAGTATTAGTAGACTGTCTGCTTAATATCTGTTGAAACTGCATCTTCAACAGACATTTAACTGACTATAAGAAGCGTTGCAAGTACATGTCAACTTACACTAACCCTAACCCCAACCTAACAGTCTACTTATAATCTAATGAGAATTAGTTGGCATGTAGATGCAATGTAACTTAAATTCAACAAACAGACCATTAAAATAAAGTGTATGATATCAATATTTGAATTTATAAACCTATATATTGGGCTCAAAAATAAAGAGTAACTAGTTTTCAGTATCAGCCAAAATGTTCATTTTGCTGAACGACCCCATTACAAACCAGATGTCACGTATCTTTATGGGATCTTTATGAATGCACGCACACATTCCAGAAAATCACTGGCAGTTTGAATGAACCATAATCAAACATTGAGAATTTTCCAAATTCTCTGTGACTAGAGAGAAAAATGTGTTCAAAGACTCTTACCATCAACATTTAAACTGACTGTGTCTTGTGTGTCCTCGATCCCAAACATCACTTCACATCGGTACGTTCCGGCATCACTGGCCCGAAGCTTCACCATAGTGAGAGAAGCATCACCAATGTCCTCCGGGTGACTCTGCACAGATACACGGTTCCTGTAGCCCGAACCAATCTTAATGACACCGTTTTGGGTGACAAGAACAGTAGACTCCACACCCCCATCAATTCTGGTCCACTTAATGCGCAGGTAGTCGTGTCCTGAGGCGTCTTTGTTTCTGGGTCCAACAGTAGGGATGATGGAGAAGTAACACGGAAGGGTCACTTTCCCAGACAACAAGCCGCTGACAGGACGCATCTCCAATAATGTGCTAGAGACTGAGAGAATGAAAGGCATGAGACATACGTACACACAGCTGCATCTACCGCAAAGCACAGGAAATCATGCCTCACTGTGTTTATGATAATTGAGCTTGGAATTGTTTTACTGCCTCTGTGATACCTACGGGTGAGCATACCAGAAACTATTTTCTTTTAGTAAGACACTTGAAAAGGTGATGATGCAGGAATCATAACTGTCAGAAAGTTAACCATACACTCTGACCAATAACGTGAGAAATGCTTAGGATTGACAGGTGGGATTACCCCTGAGGGTAACATCACCGTGTGTGAGCATGGCCCCAAAGAGTGAAGAAGTCAAGCCATCTGTTTGCACCACAAGAAGATCCTAATTAAAAGGTATAGGTGCCTGGAAGTAAACCATTAGAGGCAGCTGGGGGACAATAGTTTGTGGGAAAAGTTCGACCCGTTCAGGACATGCATTGAAAGACGTATGAAACAGAAAAGCATGCATTCACACACATTTGAAGCTCTGTAACATGCGAATCAAGTTACATTCTTGCAGAACATGCAGGAAGATATCAATCAGTGAGATGTAACAAGATGTTTTAAAAAAAAAAGCATAAAAAGCTTACCTGGTCTAGTTGTTGTGTGGTATATGCAGAACAACCACAATATGTGTTTTATATTTAGCAACATCTTGCTGTCTACAAGGTGAAGAGAAGAATTACTGAATCATTGATTTGACAAGTCCCCTGCTGAAAACCGAGCTGAATGACTGAGACATTTGCTATCTATTAACACTCACGTACAGTATGCTGAAAGGCTTTACTCATCTGACTGAGACGATGTGGTGGTCATACAGAGTGTTTCCTCTCAGAGGGTGGGTGGCGAATGAGTATTCAGTTGCTCTAATCCCCTGCGGGGGGTGAGGCTCAAACTTTTGCCACCGCACCACTACAAAAGCAGGGCTCACGAGACTACCCACTGACCAGATGAGAATGAAACGTCCTTTACTGTGAAAGTCAATAGATGACTCGTAGGCTATAGAAATTTAATTATACTGCTTATAATAACTTTTATTTTATTCAAATAAGTATTTGAATAAATCTTTACCAGTAATTTACTTTTTTGTTCGAAATTAAAAATCGTTTTCAATAAAACTGCATTTTTTGAAATCATACCAAATTGACAATTTGTTAGCTATAACTGCATTATTTACAATTAATTAAATTAAAAAATTAAATGGCAAAAGAAGTAACAGGTAACGGAATTACAGGTAAAAAACACCAAAGCCGTGTAATCGTTTCTAAATAAACTAATATTGTTAATTTAATACAATTCTCATAAGCATCCAGATGCCTTGAGAAACCTCTCCATTTTTCATCAGCGCGCTCTACAAATGTGCACGCGCTCTTGCATTCGCTTCTAGCGCAGCGCTCTTCATGCTGTAGCCTAGCCTAATTCGCCAGTTGCAAAAGGTTATGATAATAATCAGTTAGAGTTTAGGTATGAATTGAAATTCAGAAGTGATGCCCTATGCTATTTTAAATTGCGCTGGGACTAGGCTCACGCCCAATGATGTATGCATGCAGCATCAGAGAGAGATGTGGCGAGTCTGACACAACTTGGATATTTTGTACTTATATGAACACTTCGATGCGACATATGCCTACGGTTTAAATATTACATTAAAAATCATATTAAGTCGAAATGCTGCAAATAAATTAATAATACTCACAACACTCATTTTAACAACATTAGACATTCGAATATTGATGTAATGTATTGGTAACAATCACATCTGTACATTATTTTTCTGATTTACTGCAATGTAATAATATTATGTCGTGATATGTTTTCTAAAACGACACACATTTTGCAATTTATCACAATCAGTTTGAGTCCGACATGCCATTACAGAACATGATTCAAATAGATGAATGAAAATATTTACCTTTCTTTGAAAATTATAATTCCAAACGCAAATAAATGTTCCTTAATCCCAGTTCACAGTGAGTCCACGTGAAACCATCATGCGTGTCCTTTTGTCAGTTAAAAAGTGCGTTTTTCTCCACTTGTTGAATCTTCTTGGATGAATCCCCACTAGTAAACTTTTCTTCGTTGCTTGTGATGATGGTCCGGACACTAAATGCAAAAAGCTAACACTACATTTAAATCCATTTTCCTCCCTAAATAACCTCGTCAAAGATTTAGAGGAGGGTCTTAATGGCCACCCGAAAAAGTGAGTGGACACCAGGCAAAAAAAGGGAGGTGCGGGGAAAGTGACTGGGATACACGTAGGTAACCCAAATTGACTACACACACACACACACACTTGCAATTGCAAGAACAGAACATTCACAACTTAACAAAAGAGAGCGTCACTTTGCCCATATTTACGCCCTACTACAGAACACTTAAGTGAATATTACCAATAGACTATAACATATGGGCTAAATTGTTGTGACTAAAATCACTGTTTAAATAAGCGCCATTGTATGTTCATTTAACTTCAGCGACCTATAGCTCTTGCTAATAAATAATTAAATAAATAAATCCCGTTAGGTTTATCAACTCAAATTAAATTTCGCATTTTCCTGAATAGGATGCAAGGATCATTCAATCATAAAATAAAATAAAACAAAATAAAAAATACTACAGGAAGTGCATTTTATTTATAGTCATGAATATACAATTCCCCAATTAGGCCTACAGCCTGTTTATGAAATATAATACTAGATATAGAGCTATACTTGCGCTGCGCAGAGAGTTGCGCCTCCGCACGGGGGAGAGACTGCGCTGGGTAACAAGAAAGATCACCCGGATGATGAAGAAGTTTATAAGGTCAAACAGAACTTTGAGACAAAAATCCATTCCAAAATAATAATAATAATAATAATAATAATAATAATAATAATAATAATAATAATAATAATAATAATTGAAGAGTGCAGATGCCTCTAGTGTCGTCTGAAATTTCTAAAGAAAATTAAAAAGCCTCCTTTGTTTATGTTGGTATATTTCACTTTAAAGACCAGGAAAAGGACTTATTCTTTGCCATAAAAGTGATGTTACTGAACATACACACAGGAGCCTGATCAAAATGCTCATTTTAGAGGAAAATTTCAGACAGCATTTAGAGGTTTTTGCATCTGAACTCATCAATTATAATGATATTTTTGGTTTCTTTCTTTATTTCTTTTTTTTTTTTTTTTTGGATTATTTCTTGACAATTATTCAAGTTTATAAATAAATAAATAAATAAATAAATAAATAAATAAATAAACATGCATAGCCTACCTCAGGTCTTGGTTATCTCAGACAGCCTCTACGCTCCTCATTCACTTTTTGTAATATAGACCTCCACGTCAGTGTTAATCATCAGCAATATTACATGTCTGTATAAGTTATTGTCTGTCATCTCGGTAAGTGAAAATGTCCCTTATTTATCAAGGTATAATCTGCAATCATGGGATGGCTAAGCAATTTTTCAGATTCTAAGTGTTGACATCCAGAGCCAGATTATATATATATATATATATATATATATATATATATATATATATATATATATATATATATATATATATATATATAGCTTTTTTTTAACTAATAGTATTTAAATATCAATTGAACTAATTCAAAGTTATCAATTAGTGTATGTAATAAGTGGTTTTTACTGTACAAATCACATTATGCCACATTATGAGTCCTTGTAAACGATCAGATCAGTACCAAAGTGTGTGTGTGTGTGTGTGTGTGTGTGTGTGTGTGTGTGTGTGTGTGTGTGTGTGTGTGTGTGTGTGTGTGTGTGTGTGTGTGTGTGTGTGTGTGTGTGTGTGTATTGTGTGTATGTGTGTGTAATTACGATCGTTTTGCATTTTAAAAAAAGGTGCTTAAAATCAATGAGACAACTAAAAGAGAAAATACATTTGCATATAAACATTGTCACAACTTAGCTGAGTAAAAACTAACCATGACCTCTCATATATTGTTCTTTACACACACAATATCAATTCAATGGACAGCATTTGAAATATTGTCATTTTATTTAGACAATACACTAAAAAAATCCTGGTTGCCTTAAATTTTTAAGCAACGAGTCCATTGAACTTATGTTAAACTGACTTAAAACAGCTTGCGTAACTTATAAAATTAAGTTAGAACATGATTAGCTTAGTTTAATAAGTCACGTATAAGTCAACATATGTTGTCATGACCAAGTGATCATGTAATTCAGATTTTACAGACAACACCTAATTAGTTAATCTCTAAACTGTCAAGGATGTGCACTTCCAGGTCAGTGCTTTTCTGGCTTACTTCCTTCCAAGATAACAGATCTAACAATCAACTGAAAAAGCTCACTCACATGGGTCAGTGCTTTAACCATTATTAGCCTCCATTAACACTAAATCTCTAAAATGTCTCTCTTGCAGATCAAACTAAAGGTTACACTTTCACTTAGACATTCTAGTGATCATACACTTGGCAACAGCATATCAATTTGTTCGACTAACCCTAACAGTCCACTAAAACTCAAATGAGAATTGTCATGGAGTTGCAAAGTTACTTATCCGCAGATTGGAATAAAAAGTGTAATGAATAGTCAACAAAAAGTGCAATACTGGACTCAAATAGTATGGGACTGGTGATGCTGCATGTCAAATTTAAATGGTAGGGTAACTTTTAGATTATACACTGGTAAGTTCTAGTTTGCTCCCTTTATTTCCAAAACACAAAGGATAATGCACTCTTTAGGTCATTTCACACAGACATACCAATAATCCTCAGTCAGTGACTCAACCAATGACACAAAATGTTAGCTCAAACCAGATGATAAATCAAGAGCTCTATATTGAAATCGTTTTTTGTACAATAAAAGTTTAATGGATCTTTTGTGACCACCAATGCCTGTTACTTACATTTGTAATTATGTAGAACAATTACCAGCATAAAAAAGTACAAGATACGTGTGTGCTGTCACTTTCCCCAACCACCCTCACCATTTCTGTCCAGACATGCTGGATAATCACAGGACGTTTGTTGGGTAAACAAAGCATAAATACAAACACGATAATGCTACTCCTATAATTACAAACTATGATTGTGTTGATACACTCTCCTCAGGGTTCACAGAGTGTGGCAGTCATTTCTGGACAGGTCTATCAGTAATGCTCTGTTAGCTCCATTTACAATTTCCTAAACACATTAAAGGTAATATAAAGCTGGGAGACGGAGAATGCTCTGGGGTTAATTTATACTGTCATGTCTGTAGAAAGCAGAAACTACATCAAAATGAGCGCATGCTTCTGAAACAGCTGTAAATCGCTGAAGCATATCAAATAAAATACTACATACAAAATTATTAGTGTTAACGGTGTTGGAAAGTGAAACAAATCTGTTATAAGAGCTGTTTTAATTCAGTTTAACATAATTTGATTTAAAAGAACTTGTAATGTTAATTTGATTCAACTTAAATTTTAAAGCAACCAGGATTTTAGTTTTACAATGTAGGAGCAAAGCTATAAAGAACAAATATTATATAAAAACTTTAATGATAGCTGATAAGTCAGAATTATTAAACCCCCTGAATTATTAGCCTCCTTGTTTATTTTTTTCTCCAATTTCTGTTTAACGGAGAGAAGATTTTTTCAACACATTTCTAAACTTAATAGTTTTAATAACTCATTTCTAATAACTGGTAAATAATATTTGACTAGATATTTTTCAAGACACTTCTACACAGCTTAAAGTGACATTTAAAGACTTAACTAGGTTAATCAGGTTAACTAGGCAGGTTAGGGTAATTAGGCAAGTTATTGTATAATGTTGGTTTGTTCTGTAGACTATCGGAAAAAATATATAGCTTAAAGGAGCTAATAATTTTGACCTTAAAATGTTTGTTAAAAAAATTTAAAACTGCTTTTATTCTAGCCAAAATAAAACAAATAAGACTTTCCCCAGAAGAAAAAATATTATCAGACATACTGTGAAAATGTCCTTGCTCTGTTAAACGTCATTTCAGACTTCAACTGTACATATTATTCTTGGTGGGAAAAAATACACTGCTAGCATATGCATCACCATATGGGGCATAAGAATAGGATGTTTTTTGACCACACTTCCTTATTATCACTCATTTATTCGTTTGCTGGAAATTAGAACAGAATTTAGAAATAGTTTTGAAACAAATCTTTGCGCTTAACAAGTGAAATTCAATATGTAGGCTAATGGATGTCTTAAGTGGAGTGTGTACAATACTGTTACCTTACTCCATGAAAGTAAAAGAGAACAATTCATTCATTCATACATTTTCTTTTTGGCTTATTCTCTTTATTAATCTGGGTTCGCCACAGCGGAACGAACTGCCAACTTATCCAGCACATGTTTTACACAGCGGATGCCCTTCCAGCTGCAACCCATCACTGGGAAACAACCATACACACCCATTCACACACATACTCTACGGACAATTTAGCTTACCCAATTCACCTATAGCACATCTTTGGACTGCGGGGGAAACCGGAGCACCCGGAGGAAACCCACGCCAACACGGGGAGAACATGCAAACTCTACACAGAAATGCCAACTGACCCAGCCGAGTCTCAACCCAGCGACCTTCTTGCTGTGAGGCAACAGAGTAAAATAAACAGTAAAAATAAAGGTAAGAGAAAGTAAAGAGGCCGATTGGAGGAGGCTCATTCTTTATCCTCGCGCTGCATATGGTCTGTTTTCTCGCTAGTAAAGTGTTCAGTTATTCCACTTACAAACTTTGCGATGTAAATAGCAAATGTGCCATGGCGCGACGCAACAGACTCTTAAAGGGAATGGGAGATGAGACTTTGATTGGTTTAATGATTTAAAGGAGAATAAGCACAACCCTGTTAGACCATGCGCCGGTAAGATTTTACCGTCCCTTCTATTACATTTTGAGATCACCACAAAGTACACAGATCTGTCTACAAACAACAAATCCTTCATGTCTACCTTTTGATGGTGTTTTTCTGTTGCCTTTTATTTACAAATTGGATCACTGGAATGCTGACAAATGCAAATCCAATGCATTTGTCTTCTTTATCGGTTACCATCACAAATGAAGTCTACATACAGTGTTTCTTTACAGTAACTCTGTCCTTACATTGACAAGTACTTGCGAAGCTGTGCTCATTGTCTCTGTCTGCTTGCATCTGTCATGCTGCTCACACTTGCAGGAATGTCCCCTTTGCTTCAGTCAGTGTGGCTGTAAAGCAATTAAGGGGTAATTAAGAGGTTCACTTATGGGTGGACTTGGGGGAATAACGCCTAGAGCTACAGAGAGGATTAAACCTATTGGTGAGACCGAAACCTATATTTGAGTCCAAAGCAAATATTACATTTACAGCATATAATAAATATGTAGGGTAAATAAATAGCACAAAACTGTTATCATGTTTGTCTTGAAATTAATTCTAAACTCTGTACACGATAGTCAAATAAATTTAGAGTTTTAATTTTACATTAAAAACACTGAACTATTCTGTATATACAGATGAAGACAAAATTATTATCCCTCGTGCAAAATTGTAAATTTTTTCAACACATTTTAAACAATAGATCTAATAACTAATATTGAATAACTTTAATCTAATCTGATAATCTAATAAATAACTAATTTATTTAGTCTTTGTCATGATGACAGTACTAAAAATGTTTCAGTTATTTTGCAAGATACTACACTACCTGACAAAAGTCGTGTCGCCTATCGAAGTTTTAGGAACAAAACATAATAACTTGAATTCTAGTTGATCATTTGGTGTCAGAAGTGGCTTATATGAAAGGCAAGGCCTCTAGATTAGGCTTATTTTACCTAAATAAAATATGATCATGCCTTGATTTATAATTATTTAATTAGGACAGTAAGATCTGACTTTGCTTAGACAAAAGTCGTGTCACTAAACAGAAATAATGTACAGTATAGAATATAAAGTCATGGTGCAATGGAAAAATAATTAATATTGTATATGACCCCCATGAGCTTGGAGGACTGCATCCATACATCTCTGCAATGACTCAAATAACTTATTAATAAAGTCATCTGGAATGACAAAGAAAGCGTTCTTGCAGAATGCCCAGGGTTCAAGATTCTTTGGATTCATCTTCAATGCCTCCTCCATCTTACCCCAGACATGCTTAATAATGTTCATGTCTGGTGGCTAGGCTGGCCAATCCTGGAGCACCTTGACCTTCTTTGCTTTCAGGAACTTTGATGTGGAGGCTGAAGTATGAGAAGCAGTGCTATCCTGCTGAACAATTTGCCCTCTTTTGTGGTTTGTAATGTAATGGGCAGCACAAATATCTTGATAGCTCAGGCTGTTGATGTTGCCATCCACTCTGCAGATGTCTCGCATGCCCCCATACTGAATGTAACCCCTAACCATGATTTTTCCTTTACCAAACTTGACTGATTTCTGTCAGAGTCTTGGGTCCATGCAGGTTCCAATAGGTCTTCTGCAGTATTTGTGATGATTGGGATGCAGTTCAACAGATGATTCATCTGAAAAATCTACCTTCTGCCACTTTTCCAAATGATCAACTAGAAGTCAAGTTATTATTTGTTGCTCTTACAACTGGGATCGACGACAAGACTTTTGTCAGGTAGTGTAGAACTCAGCTTACAGTGCAATTTAAAAGCATAAGTTAATTAGGCTAAATAGTTTAATTAGTAAAGTCATTGTATAACATTCGTTTGTTCTGTAGCCAACAACAACAACAACAACAACAACAACATTAAATCAAAAACATTAATAATAATAATAATAATTTCTTGTGTGGGCTAAGAATATTGACTTCAGCATTATATTAATGTGTAAATTGTTTGTTTGTTTGTTTGTTTGTATTTAAGTAAGCAATGACCTAAGAGTGATTTGCTCTTTATGGCAGTGATTAATATGTTTCTGGCTGTTACATGCTTGGTAGCCCTAACTGGGCAGAGTGTGTAGCTTCATTTTCACGCATGAGTTGACCATCAATTGACCTGAACCCGACAGAAAGTCTTTGATATGTGCTGAAGCGGGTAGTGTTTTCCCTCAGGGTCAGATGGTGGAGATGCTCCATTATGGGCATCAGACAAATAATGAAAGCAACATTTTTGAGGGAAAATAGCTTTGTGAAACTGCATGACAAATACAAGATTATCCTAAACATGATCACTATGTAACCCTGAGGAAAATGACTATATACCGTGAGCCAATACATAAAAGTCATCATCATTTTAATGCTTTTAGTAGTGATTATTATGTTTCTGTCTTGTTATATGTTTAGTAGCCCTTACTGCAGAGTGTGGGGCTTCATTTTCACACATGGAGTTGGCCTTCAAATGACCTGAACCCTATTGAAAGACTTTGAAATGGGCTGGAACAGATAGTGGTTTCCCTCAGGGTCAGATAGTGGAGATGCTCCATTATCGGTACCAGATCACAGCCAACAGTGAAAGCAACATTTGATGTAAATAAGCTTTGTGACACTTCAAGACAAACGAACGTCATAAACAAATGTAAAGATTATCCTACACATTGTCACTATCAGACCCAGAGGAAAACCACTCTGTGAAGTATTTTCAGGTGTTCACCAAAGATTTTCATTGGGTTAAGGTCATGTTAGATCACACTCTCCACACCAGATAAATAAGATCCAGCCCCAGATGCCAGATCTTGTCAGGAAACGTCAGATTGTCCAGGTATCTGGACAACAAGTCAGCAGTTTCCAATACCCAAACCTGTTAACAAGTATTCAACTGAATTAACAGTCTCCTATAAATATAAGAGTTGACTGTGGAAGGAAGCCAGAGAAGATCAGAAGCAGGAGACGAAGTGATGCCAATAAATGAGCAGGGTTTATTGAATAATCTCAGCTGCATGTGTTTCGATGCACTCTCATACTTTGTCTGAACAGCAAAAATATAACAAATGTTATTATACATCAGGCCACAAGACCTTGAATTAGAGACATACCCACATATATCATATCAGGGGAGACGAACATTCATGAAACAACATCATTATAAGACTAAACAATAAAAAAAGCACTAAAAGCAAAAAAAAATTATATATATATATTGATAAAAAGACTAAGTCAGTAGTCTTTTTTAAATATTTCCCAAATGATGTTTAACAGAGCAAGGACATTTTCACAGTAATTCTGATAATATTTTTTCTTATGGAGAAAGTCTTATTTGTTTTATTTTGGCTAGAATAAAAGCAGTTTAGATTTTTTTTTAATCTTTTTAAGGTCAAAATTAATAGCCCCTTTAAGCAATTTTTTTTCATCTGTCTTGAGAACAAACCATCATTATACAATAACTTGCCTAATTACCCTAACCTGCCTAGTTAACTTAATTAACCTAGTTAAGCCTTTAAATGTCACTTTAACCCTTTATAGAAGTGTCTTGAAAAATATCTTGTAAAATATTATTTACTGTCATCATGGAAAAGATAAAATAAATCAGTTATTAGAAATGAGCTATTAAAACTATTATGTTTAGAAATGTGCTGAAAAAATCTGCTCTCTGTTAAACAGAAGTTGGTGAAAAAAATAAATAGAGGAGCTATAACTAAAATCATCGATGTAAAACAAATAATAAAAAAAAACTAAAACAAAGATAATATAATATAGAATTGATTTCATTTAAAGCACACAAATGTTATCACAAATTTCAGATCATGTGATGGTCACAATTCATGTGTTAAAACTAAACTTTCATTTATAATTTGAGCCTCGTTAATCTTTGCATTGTTGTCCTGAAATATGACTGTGTGATATGTCTTCTGACATACAGACATTCTGTCATATACTGTTACAGTAGTCGACACACAGTAGTGGGCAAACCTCTGAGTGCTTTTGAAATTTCTTTTTAAAATGAGCATTTTTTCTCAGGTTGTGTGTGTAGGTAATATTTCAGCATTTAATGGCAAAGGATAGGTTCTTTTTATTGTGTTTAAAGTCAAATACTGAACATAAACATATAGTAGGAGGCTGAGGAACAAAATGTTCAATTTAGAAGAAAACTTCATGTTGTAACAGAAAAATATTAAACAACTAACTTTAGACGTTATAGTATTTACTTTATGAACTACATGGTGGAACTTAAGTTAGCCAAATTAATGTTAATATTTGAATTAATGTGTCTATAATTGGATCCTTATTGCAGTGATCAGTATGTTTCTGGATTATTATATTTTTGCCAACAGTTCTTTTAATTTTGTCTGATGCTGCATGTACTGTAGCTTCATTTTCACAAATGAATTCACCAGCAATTGTCCTGAACCCCACTGAAAGCTTGACATGTGCTGGAGCATTCAATGGTTTGCCCCATGGTTAGATAGAGAAGATATTTTGCTATGGGTATAATTCATTCATTCATTCATTTTTCTTTGGCTTTGTCCCTTTATTTATTAGGGGTTGCCACAGCTGAATGAACAGCCAACTTATCCTGCATATGTTTTACACAGTAAATGCCCTTGCAGCTGCAACCCAGTACTGGGAAACATCCATACACAATCATTCACACACAAATACACTACGGCCAATTTAGTTTATTCAATTCACATACAGCGCATGTCTTTGGACTGTGGGGGAATCCGGGGCACCTGAAGGAAAACCACGCAAACACGAGGAGAACATACAAACTCCACACTTGAACCAGCGACCTTCTTGCTGTGAGGTGACAGTGCTAACCACTGAGTCACTGTGTCGCCTATCGGTATAATATCTCAAAAAATGAAAGCAACTCTTAATGTAAATAACCTGTCTGTGACCTTGCAAAATTTGTCATGATCATGGCACAGCGTAAACAAATCATAAGTTGATGCTAAACATGGTCACTATCAGCTCCTGAGGACCACTCTGTAAAGTCTATTTAGAGTAATGGTCAATTTATAAGTGAAAATGAAGCAGTGATATGAATTAAATGAAGGAACAGTCATCCTAGAACTGCTATACTGCATATAGACAGTAGTGATGCATGGAGGGTGCATCAGGGGGCATTTGAATAATATTTGCCACAAGTTGAAATGATCCATCATCAGGATATTATGAGCATGTACTGGCAAAATACAGTAAAGAAGACAAAAATACTAAAACTTTAATATTTTAGGAGACCACTGTCCCCTCACAGCAAGAAAATTGCTGGTTCAGCCAATGACAATTCTGTGTGGAGTTTGCAGGTTGCAGAGTCGAGACTTGCAGTATAGGAGAATTACTTAATAAACTAAAGTTAACCAAAGTTAATGTACGAGTGTGTGTGTAAATGAGAGCGTGTGTGGGTGTTTCCCAGCACCAGGGGGTTCACGAGATGTGGCTGGAATGGCATCAACTACATAAAATGAAAAAGTTATTAACAGTTTATTCCGCTGTGGTGAACTCTCTCCACTTTCTCACACAGAACAATCTCCTGGACAGAAGAATGAGTAAGTAAACTTTTGACTAAAACTTTAAAGGAGTATCTCCTTTATGAACTTCAGGGTGAAGCAAAGGTTAGCCAAACTAGTGTCCTCGGATAAATTACAGCAGCCTGTAGTGCAAAGGGAAATCGTTTTGTGATTTAGAACAGATTGACCTAAGATAACCCTAGCGGCTCCACCAACACCATTCTGCCTGTTTCTGTGACCTCCAATTCAGGCTTTGACACCCTTCCAAAGCAGCAGTAGATCTAACATTCCACAAACGCAAGGGTGACAACCAATTACATCCACTTCAATTTGGCTGAGAGAAACGATTACTCAGTGGTTTTGGAGCCATTGTGCGCTAGCGTCTATGGGATTCTATGGGAAACACACTATTTAGATTGAACTTCAGAAGATGTGCTCAAAGTCATCTGTTCCTACAGTCATTTGGAAAAATTGAGAGTATCAGTACAGTGATTTGAAGATGTGACAACATAGTAAACAAATTCCCTTTTCATCACCTGCACAAAGCTCCAATTGTTGTATTTTGTCAGGGATATGTGTATGTACTTTGAGCATTACATCAAGTATTTCACATGAAGATGTTTCACTGAGCTCATGGAGCTAATTTCCAGGGTACTGAAATACAGCACAGAAACATCACGTTCCTTCCTGGTTCCTAAAATGACTCAGACATGGCTTCACATTCCCTGAAAAAGTATGACAAATACCAAACATGTTGTCTTATGTAGTCTCTCCTATGACTCCACGGTTTTATGAAGGACAAAAAACATCCATAAAATATTTACAGTGATATAAATGCCGGGCAACGCGGTGGCACAGTAGGTAGCGCTGTCGCCTCACAGCAAGAAGGTCGCTGGTTTGAGCCTCGGTTGGGTGAGTTGGTATTTCTGTGTGGAGTTTGCATGTTCTCCCTGTGTTCGCGTGGGTTTCCTCCTGCGGTACAGGTGAATTGGGTAAGCTAAAATTGTCCGTAGTGTATGTGTATGTATGTTTCCCAGTGATGGGTTGTCGCTGGAAGGGCATCCGCTGCATAAAACATGTGCTGGATAAGTTGGCAGTTCATTCCGTTGTGGTGACCCCAGAATAATAAAGGGACTAAGCCGAAAAAAGAAAATGAATGAATGAATGATATAAATGCCTTAAATGTAATAATAATATAAATCTATATGCATATAAATAACCAAATTAAGAATTGGATGAAATTCTTCATGTGCCACAGTAGACTTCCATTACTTGTTTGTTTATTTCCAAGCTGTCTGTACATAGAGGTTATTAAATTGCAAGTGTTGCCAACAATAACTCTTTGGTTAGTGAATTTTAGTTGGAAAGTTTAGTTTATATCTTGCGAGCTTGTCTAATAACCACAAAAAGAAGCCAGGCTTCTACAACGATTAAAGAACACTGACATCCCACATCCACAAATGACGTAGAAACTTTAGGGGAAGCCCGTTTGGTATTTAAGCAACCAACACTGTACATAAAAAAACAATTAAAATCAGTCAATGATCATTCAACAGCACCCCGCCCAAAATAAAAGATGTTTGTATGTTGCCTTGTGTAAGTCATTCGCTCTCATTGCTGATTTATTGAAGACTCAATGGACCATATACTGCGTTATTTCCAAGAAGTCATCAGCAGGAGCACTAGGAGGGGTCGTTTTCAGCCCCACTATAAAAACGTCGTGTTCATCTACTCATCAGAGAGGCTTTTCAGGGAAAGGCTCTTGTCCGATTAACAGTCAAACAATCATAATGACTTTTAACTTATGAGCCCTTTGTTGATGTAAACACACTCTAGAGACATTGATCACCAGATTAAGCTGATCTAATTCTGCCTTTGAATGCTATCAAAAAAGTTCTGCTTCTCTCTTCTGATGTAGCAGATTAAAATTTTTGTTAGCATTCAAGTGCTTTCTTTATACAAGGAATTAGTAATCACCAGACCGATCTCATGAGGAAATGTAACTATTTTGCATGTTAGAAAAATTCATACAATTTCATTAAAAATGTAATGTAATGTTTTTTTTTAAAGGAGGCATGCACTCAAACCCCATCCCTAACCATACTTTTTATTGGAGGAAATCATACAAAACTCTACGAATGAGATTGTACAAATGAATTCAAATTAGCCACTTATAAACTGCCATGAGATTGTGTTGAAATGGCAAACCTTCACTACCATCAACATTCTGGAATTTGGTCAAAAAATGGAATTGTGCTGTATATAAAACACACAGTATGCATCAAATGGGGTATATGCACAGCTAGTGTTTCTTCCCATAGCGATACATTTCCGGTGAACGGTTAATGTGACTTTTTTCTGTTTTATACTGTTCTTTTTACAGCATTGATGTTGTAATGTAATTAAAATACAATCAATTAAATAGACTTTGGCATTCATTTAGTTGTTCAACTCTAAAACTAGATGAAAAGCCATTTACACGCACGCGCCCATCAGGATCAGCAGGAGAGCGCAGAAACTCCATTGAAAATACTGGGGTAAAATAAATGTTCATATTTTAAAGACATGGCAGGAAAAATGGAATTTAATGCAGTGATTCTTGCACCTTCTGGGACCCACTTTATATCGTATATCAATCTGGCAATTTAAAAGACAACAAACCTTAAACACGCCGATTTTGTAACTGCATACAGTTCACCGGAACTTCATTTTCAGAATATTTATTGTTATAATGTTTTTTCTTCCTTTGATGTAGGTCTTTTGTACGGCTCCTTGCTCCTTGTTGCAGTTGTAAGAATTTTAATTTAATTTATTTTGTTTTAATGGTCCTTCTAACTATTTCTGCATATACCCTATTGATATTTATCATATTTATACATAAATATATAAAATGTAGGTTAAAAAATAAATTCAAAAAATGTATAAAAAATATATAAATAAAAATATATATAATCAAATAAAAAATAAAATTCACTACATCAATCCCTCTCCTTTCAGCCATGTTTGTGCAAGCTTATGACACATCCTTACTTAAAAAATTACAATAGTTGCAAATACAAGATAGCATTTTATTCAGATTCAAGAGTTCACACTTAGCTGATGATTGATAATAAAAGCTTGTTTGGCATGCTGTCCCGGGAGAGAGCCCTGAACTTATAAGATCCTCGAGCCCTGGGCTCCCTCCTGTTTGCAGGGCGAGAGGGGAGTTTGAGCTCAGGTAGATCTTGATAAACTCCCCCGGCTTATTCTAGCTGAATGATGGAAATGGATGACTGAGGAGAGAAGTGTTTTCTTAGCTTGACTGTGGTATTAATTTTGTGTGTTCAATTTACTTAGGGTGTGTGCTATTTGGACTGTGGGAGGAAACCGGGAACCTGGGGAAAACCCACACGAGCACGGGGAGAACAAGCAAAACTCCTGGTCTTCTGGTTTAGTAGGGACTTAAACCAGCGGCATTCTTGCTGTGAGGCCACAGTGCTAGTCGCTGGGTCGCTGTGTCACCCGTCTAAAAAGGAGGGAAAATAGAGGTGGGTGGGGGGGTTCTTCAAGACGAAGATATTGAGATAAGAAAAGTCTGGTTATTTATAGTGAGTTAGGAGTCGTCTGATTGGATAATCGATCATGGGATAATGCTGGAACAGCTGAGAACAATCATAAGCACGTGATCCTCTCGAAATTTGTTTACACATAAACTTCACTTAATCTTTAATGTTCTGTTTGCACATGTCATTGACACATTTGCTGATATGATCGCAAGAGTACAATGCTGAATTCTGGGGTCTGGAACAGTTTGAGCTTGTCCACTCTTCTTCACTTCCGGAGGCATGACTTTCCCTAAGTCTTTTATTTTAATAGAAATCAAAATAGGTCCCAAAATGGAACCTTGTAGGACCCCTTTAGATATATCAAGAAAATCTGATTTGAGATAAACACACTGAGCTCTAAGTTTGGTTTAAAAGGCACAATATTCTGTAACCAGTCCTAATTTCACAAATCCGTTTCCCAAAACACAAATCCTAAATGCTTTTTACTGACCAAAATGCATCTTAATATCAGGCGTGTATACAGTGTGCCAGAGTGGAGCCTAGTTTTCTAAAAACAGAAAGAATCACTACTCTAATATGTGCAACCACTGAATCAGGTTTTGGTGTGTACAACATGTACAACATTTTAGTTTCCAATGAATGAATAACTGTAGGTATGTATCTATGTATGTTTGAGTCTGTGGTCTCAGCTACCAGCTCAGCTGCGAATAAAATCTTTCTGTTTAGAAACCCAGACGTTTCCATAAAATTAAGACATTTACAAAGTCTGGCATCATGATGCAGTGACAAATAAAGCTGTGGGGAAAATAGGATAGTATCATGTCTTATTCCCCCCTCCCTCACATACCCACAAGTGACAAATGAACCTTCTTCTGAGATGATTGACTCCATTAAATCAAGCTTATTTTTCTCTGTTTGTTTGTCTCCCTCACTTATCCATGTAATTCCATCCTTTAAATTTTGACAGCTTAGAAACATATTTCCATTCCCTCGCCATGTAAAAAGAAGACCCCATGCAGTCTCAGACACATACACAAACAACATGCATAGGTTTTTAGGAGGTTCAGTACGATTGGTCCAGAAAAAAATGCAAAACTAAAAAATCATAACTTTCTAGCGAGTTGGTGGTCACCACCTGATATGACTGTTTCTTTCATGTCATACGCACTGGACTACGCAAGGGAATTAGGGCCTCTCAAAAATACCTCATGGTCTGAAGCTGCTTATAGGGAAATGAAGTCAGCTTGTAAGTACAGGGTGGGAGACATTCAGTCACTTCACTGTGTTCTTTCAGCACACCCAGAGGAGATTTTTTTAGCGTCTCCTTACCAAAAGCTGTCATAGATGGATAATACTATACAAATAGTTAATACTAATTCAGTTGCGCAAACAAATGAAAATAACCAAATACACCATATAATCTAGTATATAAAAATATGAGTGAAAAATTATGTTTAAAAAGGTTGACAAACATACAAAATAAAACAACGAGTCACTACATTTACAAAAGAAATGCATTACTTTTCTATATCTATTAAGCGGTAGGGCAATGATGAAGATGCATGGCAACTGATTATTGTTACTTTAAAGGGCACCTATTTTAGTTTTTACAAAACCTAAGATAAGCGTTTGGTGTCTCCAGAACGTGTATGTAAAGTTTCAGCTTAAAATATCCATCAGATAATTTATTATTATATATTATATTTATTATTTTGTTGTCTGAGTACATTGTAGCTGTTTTTGTAGCCTGTGGCTTTAAATGCAAATGAGTTGCTTTTCCCCGCTTTCCATTCCCACTTGCGTGTCTGATTTTCATCATGCTTTACATCAGATAAACAGCACAGTGACAAAGACAGACGCGGATGAAGCCGAAATACAGCAAATTAGTCAAAAATACCTAGTAAGTTTATTTGATGTGTTTGTGGTGGAGTTTATTCAAGCCTTACTGAAACGATGAGTCACGCACAAATGCCGTTTGCAGTACACACACACACACACACACACACACACACACACACACATATGTGCACGTTTACTAACAACATGCGGCTGGGGTGATTATATCAGTTAAGAATTACATAGCGAGTTTACTCTCTTTATTACAAACCTGCCACTTTAAAAACATTGTAAACTTATAAAATAAATCACAGAGAGTTGTAACAGATATTTTAATCCCAGTTTATTTGAAGAAAAATATACAAGTTGCTATGAAAACATGTCGTCTGTCAATTAATTTGGTGGGTGGGGAAACCGCAATCCTATATGTCACATTGCGGTGGGCCTCAAAATCACTGAGGTTTGGGTTCTATTTTAATGTCTGGAAATTAAAAAAAAAAACTTATTGTGTTTATATCACTCCAATTTGACTGTGGACACACTATAGCTACACACAGTTCTGTCCAAACAGCTTACAAAAGTTGATTTTCATCATAGGTGCCCTTTAATAGTGTGTTTAGTTTAAATACACTCTACAGTACCTTGGTTATGCAGTAATAAGCCTACACCAAAACAAGCATGTCCACATTCACCCATTTCTTACAGCAGTCAGAAGTAGCTTGAACAGATTCAGTTCACAAACAAAATGAGAGTTAGGTCTTATCCATCATTTTCATTTACAATAATGAATCCTATGATTTAGATGAGATTTAGTATCTTACTTTTTCTCCATCAGTTGTGGGACTCGCTTTGGAGGATCTCTTGTTCTTTGCTCATTTTGAGTCAAATTTGTGAATTCTCTGATGATTCATTTGAATTGTTAACTGGAGACTTGGTCAGACCAGATCTTTTGAATCAGTGAGGTATTAACTGAAGACTCGCTCTCATCAAATCATTTAAATCAGTGATTGTTAACTGAAGATTTGCAGTGACCAGATCATCTTAATCAAAGAGTTGTTAATTGGACTTGAGGTGTGCCCCTATATTGCATACATATGCAGAGTTGTACCTATGTAGTGAAACAAATGTGTCTTAAAATAAAAGCAAAGTACAGCCACTTAACATTTCTCTTAAGCACATTAGTGAAGTCTAATTACTTTGTTACAGCCCATAACAGAAAAGGACAATAACATTTTCCAAACTGGAAACTGAATGTCTCTCATACAATCAATCAATCAAAAAAAAAGAGCTAAAATATTCCAGTGTATAGAGCAGGTTCTTAATGATTATAATGAAAACTTCAACACTTCACAACATCATTAAATACTTCCCATTTTCTCAATGGCCTAACAGACTTTACAGCTGATGTAGCCTTATCTTGGCTCTTGTCTGTTTCACTCTGCTCTCCTCTCATCTACAGCTCTGTGATGTTCATATGCTATGACATAAGCCAGATAAACTGACTACAGTAAATTAGCTGGCAGCAGTCAGGTGTGTAACATTTGCATAAGAGTACTGTGAAATTTAAACGTTTATTTATGTGCTTTTTGCTTTTTATAAAACTACAACATAACTACGACAAAATACAGAAGAGAAGAAGAAGAAAAAAACAACAATAAAAAAACTCAATTTAATACATTACAATAATAATAAATATAAAACACAATACATAAAAAGAAAACACTAACCTATGACAGAACAACCAAACAACAGAACACAGAGGGACAAATGCACATGAAAGCAAAATATAATTTAGCTGGTCAGTAATGCATAAATAAAAGCAATTATAAAGTAACATTGTTCTTGTATCACCAGAAAAATGCATTATCCTGACAGTTTTATTGTCAAATAATAGTCTGTCCCCATGTTTTATCAAATATCTGCAATTTGTCATTATTGATATATCTCAACCTCTCCAAAGCAAGCATGTTTACGATATCTCTACCTCACATACCAAATTTAGGTAGATTCAGTTTTCCACATTCTCAAAATCACCCTTTTGGCAATTACCATACCAAATAACATGGCTTGTCTTTCATATTTATTAAACATCTCTAAGTTGCTAAATTTCCCAAGAACAGCTATAATGGTTCAAGATTTTTTTTGGAGGGCTTTAGAAAAACATTCAAACATATTTTCCCAATATTCTTGTAATTTAGGACACAGCCATATCAAATGGGTTAGGGGTCCTTCTGCTGCTTTACACCTATTACAGAGTGGAGATACCTGAGGAAAAATCTTATGCAGTTTCTCCTTAGATAAGTATAACCTATTCAGGGTTTTAAATTGAATTAAATGATGTCTTGCGTTATTTGAGCATGCATACATATTCTCAAGACCTTCTTCCCAACTCTCTGAATCTATATCTAACTGTCTAACTCTTTCTGTCTTAACAAGATGCTATAGAGATATGACACAGCTCCTCGATGTATAGGATTAAACCTTTTAATTTCTTCAAGCACATTGTGTTGCTTTATAACATTAAAATTTGGTAGGAAAAGGCTGTTTTAAAGGCATTTAAGGATTTAATATGGCTCTCTGAAATACTTGTTTCTGATTGGTCAATCACAACACAATTGTAAGGTATGTTATTCAATAATAACAACCAAATAACTAATAACACAGGCCCATCTGGGTATATAATTCATCTTTAGCCATTATTGAATATATATTCCTATAAAGTGATCCTTCGCTATAATGTGGTTCTCTTTTCACGGCCTTGCAGTTTCGCAGATTTTTTTTGGTGTAATTTGACATACTTTTTTCCTACAGCGCATCATGTTCTGCGTCCTGACTGGCTGTAGACCATTGTCAATCAATCTCCTCAGTGCTGTGTCTCCTGTACAGCACAGAATGCGTTTAGCTTGCAAAATTGACATAAATCTTCGATCGCTAGCGATGTGACTCTAAAGTGCTGTACTGTATTTTTTGCAAGTTTTCTCTCCACAATGTCGACAAAATGTTCTGCACCATGCGGTAGCACCCAAAAGGCAGAAGAAGATGCTAACCATCACACAAAAAGTTAAACTTCTGGACACGCTAAAGGAAGGTAAAAGTTACGGGGCTGTAGGGCGCCATTGCGAAATAAATAAATGAGGTTTTGCGAATTTTACCTATTACAGCTTATTATTAGAACGCAACTCCTGCGAATAACAAGGGACGACTGTATACAAATTTTCCTTCTGTAAGCTTTATGTTTAATCAAAGAGCTATTAAATTATTACAGTTCCGATTAATGTTTTGTGTTTAATTGATTAGTTTTGTGCTAAGTAGCCACACTGTAAACCCTAATGCTGTAACTAATTAATTGAATTGAGTTATATTAACTTAAATCATTACAATTTGTTTATCTTAATTAACCTTGATGAGTATTTAGAACTTTTTCTTATTTTTGAGTTTGTAAAAATTAAATCTTTCAAGTAAGGTGAACATTTTAGCTGGTTTAATTTAGACAAAATATCTCTTTTAAGTTTCATTAACTCAAAATCTTTCAGCCCAGTGATTTTGCGTCTGACGTCATCCAGGTTCACGTACGTGCTCATGCTTCATTCGTTTTTCTCAAGATGGCGGATCGGCCTCGCTTCACACTACAGTAAGTAAAATATTTACAAATCCAAGAAATATAAAATTAATGTTTTAATCAATATAATCACAGTAACAGTTAAATAATGTAGAGTTGGTCAGAATGCGTTTACATGTGTTGCATTACAGAAAACGCGTTTAGCCCCACTTGTTGCTAACTAACGTTAACGTTACTTTTTAAAATGTTAGAATTAGTGTAACATCAGCATTAGTTGTAATGTATTAACTCTGCATTTTATCAGAATGTGTTAAAGACAAAAACATTTGAAATCGGCAAATTTAATTTTTTAAATCTTGGCGCGAGGGAGCCTTTCCTCAGCCGCGCTTAAGTTGTCATGGAGACGCGCGCTCTCACAGCCGCACGTCATGGCGCTGAATTCTGTCCAGTCTGTGAATGTGGTATTATCTACGCGATCTGCAGGCACAACCGAAAAAAGGCGCAAAAAAGGTAACGTTAATCATAACGCTCAAATGATCTCCGCCTAAATACTAAACGGTATTTTCTGATGACGCGCGACCCGCGTAGTTTAGTCTCAAAACTTAGCTGTCTGTCACATACAGACTTGTTGCATGCTGACCCATGCATGAGGAGAGCCTGACGAAAAACATTTGAGCTGCGCTCCTGACCTGAGCAGGTACAGAGCAGAGCTTCATCTCACAGCAGCACTGATCAACACTGATTATTTCCCTGCGCTCGAGACGACATCTCTGCATATCTAGAATTACCTGATTAACTGTGATCAGTTAAATGGTTTTAAATGGCATTTAAGTCAAATATATGTTAAAGGTATGTTAAACGTTTTTCTTATATATATATATATATATATATATATATATATATATATATATATATATATATATATATATATATATATATATATTCTATCCGCAGTAAACATTTACATAAACAAAGTACACCTATCTATAACACAATAATACAAAGTTATATTAATAAATAATATAATAACAAAACAAAATATTCTAAACATCAAGACGTGGTAAACAAGATGTGGCTTTTCTATTATGAAAATTTTGCAGCTGTTCTTAAAAAAATAAATATTTTAGGCTATATATTTTTATATCATTAGACAATAAGTGGGGGTTTTGCTTTTAGTAGCTTTTAAAAACAGGTCTTAAATTTATTTGTCGTTCTATTCAGTTTTAGAAATTTCAATACTGTTTAAGTTAAATCTGTGTTCATTGAATCAAACTGAAATGATCACCAGCTCTATTGCTAACCGTTTTGGGGGTTAACGTTAGACATCATGCAATTATACTACTTTTACTCTCAGCTGAATGACACTGTGACTTTGTGTACATACAGAATTGAAGGTCGGTTGTTGCTGACTACAAAAAAGTTCTTACCAGTAACACAAAATGGAGGCATGTAAAAAGGTGGGTAAAATATTAATTTTGACTATACCTGGCATATCCAGTTAAAATATTTCAGTATCCTTTACAATGATACTGCTTGTTTTGAAGCTGGAACCTGATTTCAACATCTAATCTGATCAACACCTGGTTTTTATCTGAGGTAAAAATTAAATAAATAAATAAATGAAAAATAATAATATTAATTGATTGTGTTGTGGTGTGGTGTGGGTTTGTTTCATGAAATTCTCTTTTTTGTTTTTTTTAGCTGTTTGCAGGGTACCATCATGTTACAAATGAGAATTTTCCGCACAAATTCTATGACAACTGGACCACCACCTATTTCGTTTGATGACAATTTTAAGGCAAACAGCATCCAAGACTGGCAAGACAGTAGATATCCTGTCTAATCTTTTGAAAGTTGACGATGAGCAGGTATGTTTATGGTCATGTGTTTAAGGATTCATTGAAATATAACTAGATTTGTATTAATCCTTTATTTTTCATGATTTTCATCTTTGCAGGAACTGCATGATGTCCCCTTATGATGGACTACTGTTATCAGAGGTCTTTCGGTCTTGCTGCACGAGCGTGACTTGGGATTCTTTTGGACCACCGTGGTAAGCCTTCATTCATTGTTTTTACAATTGATGAGTCATGTAATATCGACAGTTATATTAATAATGTCCTAACATTAATATCCTTGAATTATATTTTTAGATTGATAATCCTGAAGTGCGGACTGAGAATGCTCTATTGGCCATGCATTTACTGAGAGTCTCTGTTGTCCTGGAGAATGAATTGGACACCACCCACAGCACACTTCCAGGCCTTTTTTGTCTTCTTTGGATTAATGTATGCTCTTCACATAATATATAGTAAAGGACTTGGCAAAACCTTTGCATTTGTGCAAAATGTTTAGCTTGGCATCGATGATAGAACTTAGAATGTCTCCTAGCATGCAAACCTTAAAGAATGAGTTGATGTAGAGCTTCTTTTTTCACTCAATAAAGGCTGTCACTGGGGAAGTAACTTCAAAACATGTATGTACCTTTAATTGGTAAGGGTGCATTTTAGTATATATAGGGATAGTTTGCCCAAAACGTAAAATTCTGTCATTTACTCAGTCTTCACTTGTTCCAAACCTGTTTGAATTTCTTGCTTCTGTTAAACACAAAAATTATTTTAAGGAAAGCTGAAAACCGGTAACCATTGACTTTAGGAAAACAAATACTGTGGAAATCAGTGGTTACAGGTTTCCAGCTTTTTTTTCACAATAATGTTTTTAGTGTTCAACAGAAGAAAGAAACTCAAACAGGTTTGGAATAAGTGAAGAGTGAGTAAATGACTATTTTCAGTCTTAGTTGAACTATGAATAAATTCTCATATATACATAATATACTTATTATGTATTATTAATGTATTAATATTTAATATTGTCAAACAAACAGTTTTTTTCTTCAAGCTCTTATGTTTGATTGTCTTGTATTTGCATTTTGGACATTCCTTTTTCATTTCAGAATAGTGTTTGTTTTAAATCTCTTACTGTCTAATTGTTTTTAATGTTTTAAGACATTTGTAATTGCATAGGAGGCAAAACTAAAGTTACTGTTGGACATTTTTTGTTTAAAAATAAATGTTAAAAATGGTATTGTCTGTTTGTTTGAAATTACAGATGTATTGTGATAAACTTATGGGGTTTACAGATAAAAGTTATGGCTAATTTCATTTATGAAACTCAAGATGGAGAAGTTAATTTAAAAAAAATGCTATCCAAATATATGAGTATTTAAAGTTGGGATAAAAAAAAAAGTTAATTGCTAATAAAATATATGAACTGGGTGATTAAGTATTTAAAGTTGAGATAAATTAAAACAAGTTAATTGCTACTAAAATGTATAAGCTATGTGACTAAGTATTTAAAGTTGTGATAAATTAAAACAATTAAGTTAATTGCTACTAAAATGTATAAGCTATGTGACTAAGTATTTAAAGTTGTGATAAATTAAAACAATTAAGTTAATTGCTACTAAAATGTATAAGCTATGTGACTAAGTATTTAAAGTTGTGATAAATTAAAACAATTAAGTTAATTGCTACTAAAATGTATAAGCTATGTGACTAAGTATTTAAAGTTGTGATAAATTAAAACAATTAAGTTAATTGCTACTAAAATGTATAAGCTATGTGACTAAGTATTTAAAGTTGTGATAAATTAAAACAATTAAGTTAATTGCTACTAAAATGTATGAGCTATGTGACTAAGTATTTAAAGTTGTGATAAATTAAAACAATTAAGTTAATTGCTATTAAAATGTATGAGCTGGGTAACTTGGGTATTTTAAGTTAGGAGAAGTATCTTGCATGAGTGCAACAAACTCAAAACTTGATGTTTCTGTTTACTTAAAACAGAAGATTTCATAACTTAAAAAATTTGACGTAACTGATTACCTCAAATTTTTTGAGTTTTCCCAACTTATTCGGGATTACAGTGCATGTAATAAGTGGGATAAAGGACATATGGGCAGTTTTATTGCAGAATAAAGCCTGACAGGCTTATCAGCAGCCTGCCACAACATTAAAAATTATTAGGATCCATTAACACAGTTTTTTTTTTTGTTTTGTTTTTTTTACGCAGTGCAGAGGTCTAAACAATACAGGTAAGCAATATAGTTCAGGAATCCAAAACCAAAAAAATTGAACTACACAAATGAAGTAGAAGAAGTAAATTTAAAGCAAGAGGTCATTCATGTGGGAGGAAAAAACAGAACAAATAGAAAGCTCCAAATTGTGTTAACGATCTATGCTATTTATAGAATGTGTAATGGTGGAAAGTGGTGGAAAGTGGCATAGCCAGGAGTCAAAATCAAATTACAACAGCCTTGAAAGGATCAGATATGACAGTTTCTTTCTCAGTTCACAAGATAGAACCCACGTCAACCCATCAAGTTACAAAAAAGGGTCCTCAACTGGCCAGTGACCAGGCTGTCCCAAAGGTTTCAGAAGAGAGACGTGAAAGGTAGAAAAATGTAATAATTTATTGGAATTATTAAGGATTTATCTGACATACCTAGCTTTCTTGTAAGGAAGTCAAAGCTGGAGACTAAGAGCAACAGCCAGACCATCTGCTCTAGACACTGGAAACAGATTATGGTGATGATCAGATTGAATCGTCTGACAATGAATAGCCCACTGAATGTGAACATCAGCTGTATCCCAGACCTGATCGAAGTGAAGTATAAATCTGTAAGAACATTGACACCAAGAAGTGACCAAGGTCTATGAGGGACTTGCAGTGGATAAAGCAGGCGAGATTGACATGGTTAGAAGACTTTATTTGTGCACAAATCACACAGTGTTTAATTAAAACTACAATAAAAAAATATAAAAATACTGTATGTAAAAATAAAAATTTTTAAAATATGTTCATGGAAGACTGAAAGATGGACGGTGCATTGAAAGGTCTTAAGGGCATGAACAGGAACTGATAGATGCCATGAATGAAGATTAAATTAAACATTTTTAAGTATGTCTGTAATGCGAGAACCTACAGAACAAGACCTAGTGCGTGATCCAAAATGGAGTTGTCCGTCTGCTAGACACAAACAATTTCAGTGTCTTTTTCCCTGTTTTTTCCACTTTTCTCCTCATGTTTCCACCCTTCTAAAATTGGACTATATCAATACAACTGGACAATATAATTTTTTTTTCATTGTTCACCCTGGATCAACTCAAAGAGTATATCGACGCAAACTACAACCAGATCACAACAAAAAAAAGGTAGGGGAAAAAAAGATGAGATTATAAGTATTGAAAAAAAAAAAAAAAACAGTGGTATGGATATGCCAAATTGACAGTAATTGCATTGAGGCCCCGATAGTCAACGCATGGCCAACGCAGCACCAAGGGGCAGCTGAATCTGTTTTGCTGCCCTGTTATAATCAGTTATTATTGGAATTCAATCATTAATACAATTTCTTATTATCATCACTTAGGAAAATGTTTTGTTCTGCTTTATTTTTTTTTTTGTGAAAAAAAATGCATATTAGTTAGCATGATGCAGGAGCGTCTCTAGACCCAATTTACTGGGGCACGTGCCCCAGTAAAAATCGCCAGTGCCCCAGTAAATGCTTTGAGATATAATTTACTTCATATGCAAGTGTATGTATTAAGAGGGGTAATCCCGGAATAAAGACGTTATACTCTATGTGCAACCGAACCAACGCTGGTGAAAGCACACCCGCACACCGCTCCTGTTGGACCCTGACACTCTTCTCCCGGTGTGAGTCCCGGTTGTGAACATGCATGCCGAAAAAAAATACCCGCTGCTCACACGCCGCTCATGCGTTGTGAAACCGGCATTAACAGTCTTTTATGTGGAGGTGACGGCACGCAGTGAGTTTTGCAAGTCAACAAAACTAAAGTTTAAACAATATGATGGTGATCATATTAACCATGCCTCCTGATAGATTTTTTTGTATGAAGCAGAAAGGATGGATGCAGTCAGGGAGGTAAAACTTAATAAGCCTAATTCTCTGCCATGTGTCAAGTCTAAAAGTCTAAGACAACAGATAATTAAACATCTTAATTGTATTGTTGAGAATTGCCTATAGAATTTCATTCAAATAAACTTATTCATGCAAAGATTTCTTAAATGATCTTAGCATATGACTCCAGTTGTGCCTTTACATTATTTTCCAGTTACATTTAGGATTAATTATTTAGAATAATAATTGTATAATAACAATAATAATTTTATTATATATATATATATATATATATTTTTTTTTTTTTAGTTTTTTTTTACTGGGCTTTATGTCTAGCAACGCCCCTGGCATGATGCTTTGATAAATTCAAAATTTGCAGAATAACTGTTGAAAAGATGAATGGATGAATGCAATTTTACTGATATTATTAGCAAATACTTATTGAGCAACAAATCACCAAATTAGATTCTTTAGGATTGACTTTTCTTTTGACTCTGACAACTGGAGTAATAATGATAAAAAATTCTAAATTCTAAATATAAATTTTGAAACATTACTCGTTTTGCATATTTGATCACAAAAATGCAGCCCTAGTAAATAAAAGATACTTTTTTTTTCAAAACATTTAAAATCACAGTATTAATGTTTAATTAATGTTTAAAAGGCACCTATTTCACCCCTTTTTCAAGATTTAATAAGTCTTTTGTGTCCAGTGTCTGTAAAGTTTTAGCTCAAAACACCAATCAGATTATTTATTATACCTTTCAGAATAATAGGATTTTCTGCTCTGAACACATTGTAGCTGTTTTTGTGACCTGTGCCTTTAATGCTAGTTCTCCCCGCCCACCGTTCCCATGTGCCTGTCAGAGTGTGCCTCAATCTCTGCCTATGCTGCGTTAGATAAACAGCACAGTGACAGACATGAAGGAAGCAGATCTCACGTAACATTTGTGAGAAATGCTACAGTAAAAACTTTCCCAATGATTATTTGATGTATTTGTTGTGGAGTTAATTCAAGCCTTTCTGCAATGATGAGTCACCACAAAATGTCGTTACAAAGTTCATGCGCGCACACACACAGCGCGCACGTTTAACTTTGCACTGTTTTTGTGACAGGATACACATTATTATCCACTGCTGTAAGGATATCCTTTATGTAAATGTACAAAATAAACCTGATTCAACGTACACAACCCGGAATTGAAGCGTCTTCTTTTATAATTGTACTGACATGCGGGTGTGGTGATAAAGTAAAGACGGTAAAATCGCTGTAATTCATTACAAACATGCACTGTTTAAAAACATTTTAAACTTGTAAAACTCATTCTTGATCACATTTGATGATGATTGATGATCACAGAGAGATCTTTTAATCTCAGCAGCTCTGCGCACGTCCTGTCTTGTTAATATGATTATAAGCATTACTACAGATTCGGATCCTATTTTAACATCAGGAAATTTTTAAAAAGAGACTTATATCACTCCAATGACAATGGACACACTATACATACACACAGTTCTGTCCAAACAGCTTACAAAAGATGATTTTCATCATAGGTGCCCTTCAAATTAAATCAATTTGTAAATGTAATCTGACATAATTTCATGCCAAAACAAAAATCGGATGTTTCACATTTGCCCGATAATATTTTACAAGAGTAAGACAGGTTAAATGATAAAACATGTTATCCTAGTACCAACCCTATCTTATAAACTGTATAAGCAACTGGAAAGCGTGCTAAAATCCTCCCAATAAACAGAATCAGAGAAATAAACAAAGCCTCCATCCCAGACACGTTAGACAATGGAGTTTGCGAGTGACACCCACTACTTGTAGACAAGAGAAGAAAAACATAAGCATTACAGTGTGCTCATTACAAATACATCAAGACGTGATAAACCACTCTTTTAACAATCTTCCCCTGGAAGGAGAGACCACCCAGCTACATAAATAATGTCACTTTAGTCCAAAACTCTGTTCTCAGGACTGTGTTCCCTCTGTAACAAATGCAGACCCTCATAAAAGAGCACGTATCAAGATGTCACCAAATGATCCACTACAGAACATTAGAGGAACTACTGCTGTTTTATAGGGAACATTTCCTATAGGAAACCTCATATCCGCTAGAAGAGTGGAGCCCAAACGTTTTTGCATGAAGGGTAAAAAAAACAAATTTCTTTGAGAGCCATGGGCCGCAGATAAATATACCAAGCTATATTACATTAAAGTTGCTATAGGTCAAAAAAAAAAATTCATAATATTTCAAAATAAATAGAAAACATTATTTTAAACCGTATTACCTAATGCAGTATAGCTTTTTAAATTATAACTTACATAAAAAAACATAAACAGTCACAGTGGAGTTCAATGCTGAATACACTGGTCAAGCAGAATCTGCCTTTGACTTGATTTGCTCACCAAAGTCTCTGCATTGTCGGTGACAGTATGTTCCTTTAAACCAGGGGTTTCAAACTCAATTTACCTGGGGGCCACTGGAGGCAGAGTCTGGGTGAGGCTGGGCCGCATCAGGTTTTTCACAAGAAATTAATTATGTTATTAATTATTAATTTTGTTAATTTATTTATTTTTTCATCTTATATTTTGTTTAAAAAATAAAGAGATTTGAGAAGATTGGAATTTTTTTTACACAAAATGAAATGAAAAAATAAACATTAAAAATAAGAAAATAAATCAATCAGTAATAAATTGTAATAATAATAATAATAATAATAATAATTAGATTTACTGTTATTCGCCATGCTGTTGTTACAGGAAAAAGCAACACTGTGTTGTTGTTATTTGTTTTGACTACTTTTACATATAGAAATACATATAGAAATCTATGTAATGTTTACTGTGTGAGGCAATGCAAATACAATGCAGGTAGCGCGATGCAAATAACCCACAAATATAGGTGCGACTCTATAATTGGTCCAGGTTACCGGGGACTCTTATTGCCGATGGACAGGTGTCGATATGTGACTGCAGATGATTACATTAGGCTGCATTGGGTTCCTTACTTTTCTTTTATCCTGCCCCATACGCATCACATTGATTTCTTTTCAGCTCACTGTGCATGAAACAATAAACACCAAGCAATAAGAGTGACTGTAAACGCAAGAAATATGATTGGTTGAAAATATTGTTCAGGACCAGTAGTTAAATTTGAATTTTGCTTTAACTAGCGCATGACTACCTTCATGTGTGCGTGCACACACAATCGACACAGTCTTTGCTGCGCTTATTCTCTCTCTCTCTCTCACACACACACACACACACACACACACACACACACACACACACGATATTTTATCAAGTATTTTATGTATTTTATAGACTATTATGCTTTTTATGTTGTATATATTCTTTACAGCACTTTGGATCACTTCTGTGTTTTTAAAGTGCTAAAGTTCTACACTCTAAAATGCTAAGTTGATTTGAACTAATTTTCATTGAATTTTTCTTTTTTATTAAAGGTTTAAATGTCATTTAGGGTTGTAAATCACTCTAAATATCTTTATTTTTGTGAGTAGTTTCAAAGGACGCTCTACTTTATTCACTTTTTTTCTTTGTTCTATGAACAGACAAAATTGAATGAGAGTAAGAAGGACAGTAAGAGAGAGAGGGGGGGTGTTGAGAAATGTAAAGCACCTTCATTAAATACAAACTTTTAAAAACAAAACATATTTCATTGAGAAATAGCAAAAACACAATACATAATTTTTAACATTTTTGTATACTTCAAATGACTTCAAACTTGCGTACATCCTTCATCGATAAATAAAATGTAAAATCATGTCTTATTCTTGCTTTTATAAGCCCATTAAAAATCATTTTAATTTGATAATTAGACTCATAAAAATATTCTGCCTTCTTCTAAAAACTGAGCCACCATGCCACCCATATCATGTTTCTGTTATGGGGAAAAAGCCAAGTTAAAAAGTTGTAATTCTAAAAAATAATAAAATATTAAACTTTTTTTTTTTTTATCTCACAACTGATTTGTACAGAAAACATAAGAATTCTATAATTTAATCTCAGAACTGCAAGAAAAAAATCTAAATTGTGACATATTTTGTCCTATGACAGAAATGGGCTTTTATAAATTTCTGCACAAACTTTTAAAAACAAAACACAATACATTATTTTCAACTCAACATTTTTGTATACTTCAAATGCCTTCAAACACGTGTTCATCCTTCAATGAATCCTTCAATAAATAAAATGCCTTCAAACTTGCGTACATCCTTCATTGATAAATAAAATGTAAAATCATGTCTTATTCTTGTTTTTATAAGCCCATTAAAATCAATTCAACTTCACAATTGGGTCTTGTAAAAAATATTCTGCTTCCTTCTAACCAATGAGCCACCGTGCTGCCCCTATCATGTTTCTGTTATGGGTGGAAAAGCCAAGTTATAAAGTTGTAATTCTAAAAAAAAAAATCAAATATTTAACTTTTTTTTTTTTATCTCACAACTGATTTGTACAGGAAACATAAGAATTGTATAATTTAATCTCAGAACAGCAAAAAAGAAAATCTAAATTGTGACAAATTTTACCCTACACTCTCAGAAATAAAGGTACTTGAGCTGTTACTGGGGTGGTACCTTTTGAAAGGTACGCATTTGTACTTAAAGGGTTCATATGGGTATCTCAAAAGTATATATTTGTACCTTCAAATTTTAAGACCAACACTTTTGTACTTTTTAGATACTAATATGTACCCTTGAGGTAATATGGGCCTTTTAGGTAAAAATTTTTACCTTTTCAAAAAGTACCACCCCAGTGACAGCTCGTGTACCTTTATTTCTGAGAGTGTATGACAGAAATGGGCTTTTATAAATTTCTGCACAAACCTTTAAAAACAAAACGTATTACAAAACACAATACATCATTTTCAACTCAACACAACATTTTTGTATACTTCAAATGTCTTCAAACTTGCCTACATCCTTGACACTTGTCAATTTGTATAGTTGTACATTTGCATTCACTACTTACTTCTTTTTTAAAATATTTTTTTTTATCTGTTTTTATCCTGTCTGTAATTCTGTTGCACTGTAGAAGTTCAGTCATGAAAACAAATCCCTCGTATGTGTGAACATACCTGGCAATAAAGCTTTTCCTGATTCTGATTCACAGATAAATAAAATGTAAAATCAAGTCTTATTCTTGCTTTTATAAGCACATTAAAAATCAATTCAGCTTGATAATTAGTCTTAAACAAAATATTCTGTCTTCTACTAATATATATCACCATGTTTGCTTGTCTAATGTAAAATTTACAAAACATCCTAGGAGAAAGAGAAAGAGAAGAGAGCGAGAAGGAGAGAGAGCAAGCGAGTGAGCGCACTCATCTGAGTAATAGGAGACTCTAAGTCATCTTGTTTAAACAGAGTAAGAAGTGTTTATGACTCCCTGCCTACTCTTCTCAAACAAGGCCAGCCTGGGAGGATGCACTGACCCAACATTGCTTCTCAAGAGAATAACTAGCGCTAACACACACGCATGCACAAATTCATTTACAGTATGTAGATGCAAAATACATCATAGTCGAGACCAAGTGTTTTCATGATGTTCAAAGTGCCTTAAAGTGCATGCACGGTAAACATCTGCACACACATCATACGCTCAAGCCACACTTGAGAACTGTTAGATGACTTGCTTTTATAATGGAGCTACAAGCCTAACACCATAATATGAATTAAACTGTCTACACTTGAAGAAGAAATGCTAAGACTTTGCTAGCAATAATGTCAAGCAATTCGCAAGAACTCAGGGCATAACAAAACCACAATCAAGACCAATGTGTTTGGAAGCAGGACTGGCAGAATCAGAGTTCTCTGTTTAATGCTGAACCCTTCCCTTGCGTCCCGAGGGTCTCCATCAAGCACTCGTTCAAAGCTCTGAGCCAATAAACACAAAACTAGTCTCTTCTGCAAATGCTTTCTTATAACTGATACAGCCTCGTACTGATTTTGTTATCAATGTTGAATTAGACCATATGCCCTTTCTCCCATGCACACAAAAACTGTTGAACTGACTTATTCAAAACAGATGCAGCACTTTAAATTTTGCCTTGATCACCAGTGATAAACTAGAATCGTGTGTGACCATTACTCAACACATTGACGTAAAACTACAGCACCCTCCTAGATAAATGACACTGCTGATGATTTGATGATTTTTACGGGGAGCCCGTGCAGTCTTAAATAACCTAGACTGAAAGGTAATAAAAACTGGACAGCAGATGTTCACCTAACAGCACGTCTGCAAAAACAGCACGTCTGCATTTTGCCTTAAGTAAGAAATAATTTACAATGTGCCATTCATTTATTATAAAATAAAGCACATCCAATGCTTCTTGTTTTGTTTTTAAAACATTTTTGACTGTTGTAATAGACAGCAGTCAAGACCGACACTGTAAAAAAAGGTGGGTTCCACACAATTCCTTCATGTTGTCCCAATACAAATCAATTAAGTTAACGTAATCATTTTTCCAAATTTAAGTGGATTGAACATAATACAATTAAGTTGTCCCTAAAAAAAAGCTTCAGAATTGGGTTGTTTCAACTCATTTTAAATAAGTAGTTTTAACAAGCAACAAAAGTAACAGTTTGAGTGTACACTGATTTTGAATTAATATAATCTGGAATTAATTTTGTCACGCAGTTATCTGAAAATAATTGCACCGCTTGGAATATTGTTCAGTCACAAAGTGAAGCAGGTATGCATTATTTTATAATAATTTAGTAAACTAGAGTCAATTATTCCACTTATATGTTCAAATGTTGTTTTTCAAAACAGGTTTTTGTGGTCAAACAGCAGGTTTTTACGGTCAAACTGTGTGTAGTAACCTATTTTCATGCGCTTCATTCAAAGCCTTTTGTTTAGTTTAGTTTTGTTTTATATTTTTGCTTGATTTGCATTACTTATACTTAACTTAAAATAATTAAACGGCGCATTATTATTTATTTCTTACCGAACGCACAGGTATTCCAGCCTGGCATATATTCTATATTCTATTCTATATTACTGTGCATCAAGTCAAGAGAACAAAAAAAAAATAGCAACCAACACTAGCTTTTATTTTTGCAAAGTACTTTGATTGCTAAATTATTAATTGACTTGTTCATTTTGATTATTTATATTTCCACTGTGGATCAGTGGATTGCACTGTCGTCTCACAGCAAGAAGGTCGCTAGCTCGAGTCCGGCTGGGTCAGTTGCATTTCTGTGTGGAGTTTGCATGCTCTCTCGATGCTGCCGTGGGTTTCTTCCAGGTGCTCCGGTTTCCCCCACATTCCAAAGACATGTGGTATAAGTGAATTGAATACACTAAATTGATTGTATGTGTGTGAATGAGTGTGTATGGGTGTTTCCCAGTAATGCATGTATGTATGCATGTATGTATGTATTTATGTATTGATGTATGTACAGTTGAAGTCACAATTATTAAATCTCCTTTGATTTTTTTTTTCCTTTTCAAATATTTCCCAAATGATGTTTAACAGAGCAAGGAAATTTTCACAGTATGTCTGATAATATTTTTTTTTTTCTGGAGAAAGTCTTATTTGTTTTATTTCGGATAGAATAAAAGCAGTTTTACATTTTTTAAACACCATTTTAGGGACAAAATTATTAGCCGCTTTAAGCTACTTTTTTCCGATAGTCTACGGAACAAACCATCATTATACAATAACTTGCCTAATTACCCTAACCTGCCTAGTTAACCTAATTAACCTAGTTAAGCCTTTAAATGTCACTTTAAGCTGTATAGAAGTGTCTCTAGTATCTAGTAAATTATTATTTACTGTCATCATGGCAAAGATAAAATAAATCAGTAATTAGTGATGAGTTATTAAAACTATTATGATTAGAAATGTGCTGAAAAAAAATCTTCTCTTCGTTAAACAGAAATTGGGGAAAAAAATAAACAGGGAGGGCTAATAATTCTGACTTCAACGGTATGTATGCATCTACAGATCCAACAATTTTTGTTTCCCAGAAGTTTCCTGACATTTCAGTCTTTTTGCCATGCAGTACCGTATGTGTGTTAAACTGCATTTCACATGGTGAAAAGGCTGCAATGTCAAGTTAACGATGCAATACATGACATATTTTGTACATTTTACATGAGACATGAACACAAAATATGTCCTTATAACAGCTAAAAAACGGCTTCCCTGTCATTTTAAGTCACACAGACAGGAGTAAGAACTATTTTGATTCTGTAAAGGGAATACTCACTTTGAAAACAAAACATTGCTGCTTTGTAAACAAAAAAGCTAGAGGGATGTGCTTTCAAGCCCCTCATAGACAACAAAGACAACTGATTATCAATAATTTACAAGACCAAAGGCCAGCAACAGGCTTTTTAACAACTTATATTATATTAAATGTAATTGGTGTCTCAGTAGGCGACACCATGGCTCAGTGGTTAGCACTGTCGCCTCACAGCAAGAAGGTCACTGGTTCGAGTCTCGGCTGGGCCAGTTAGCATTTCTGTGTGGAGTTTGCATGTTCTACCCATGTTCACATGGGTTTCCTCCGGGTGCTTGGGTCTCCAACACAGTCCACAGACATGTGCTATAGGTGAATTGAATGAACTAAATTGTTCGTAGTGTATGAGTGTGTGTGAATGAGTGTGTATGGATGTTTCCCAATACTGGGTCGTAGCTGGAAGGGCATCCTCTGCATCAAAGCTATGTTAGAATATTTGGCATTCCGCTGTGACGACCTCTGTAATAAAGAAAGCCGAAGGAAAATGAATGAATGAAAATTATATGAAATAAAAGGTCTCAGCAAGATTTGTCAGTTTGAAAAAACTCTTTATGTGCAGTACATATTTGTCATATGTTATGCTTAATATTACCTATATTATTGATTATCTATGTTATCTACAGGAGAAGAAAAAAACTTTTTTTGGGTCAAGGGCCAATTGCTACAATGGCCAAATGCATAACTATGTTATTGTTTTCCAGCAGCTTAAATCAGTCACAAGGGTGTGTTTCTCTGTTTTTACTATTATGCCTATTGTTTCAGTGTCTCTATTGCAGTACATATTTGTATAGTACATAATTTGGTTTAATAGATCTCCAATGTTATAATAGTTCATAGATGGATAATGCCTTGCACTCTCCTCAAACCTCAAAAATAAACGTATAACTTTAATATCATGTTAAACCTCCTGTATTTCAGGCTGCAACACCCATCCGCTAAAGGTCATGATGAAGATTTCTGCTGGGCCAGCTGGTTGTGGGCAGAAATCTGGATCGGCCAAAGACAATTCATTCTGTGAGCTGTTTGAGGGTGAGGGAACTCCCAAACCCATGAGCTCAGGCTGTTTTGTACATGTTGTGACAATGTAGTTTTTAGCTTTTGTAAATGAACTGTGAAATTTACAGCAAGGACTGCTATGAATTACACCAAGCTACTGTAGGCATACAACAAGTTTTATGTACATTATAAGAAACTAGGGATGCCCCGATCAGGTTTTTTTGCCCTCGAGTCCGAGTCATTTGATTTTTAATATCTATCGATATTGAAACCCGATTCGATACTTCTATAATACATTAAAAAAAAAAGTATAGCAAAGAAAGAGATGCAGGATGTTTCGCATTTTTTATTTAATTCACCCTATCTTAACATTCATCAACTCTGTTTGTTTCTTTTGTTAAATGTAACCTTTTCCTTTCCACCTCTTGCAATCCCAAGTTTACATATCTAACAGTTTGCTATGGCAATGTTGTCATCAGGCAACCCAGTGGCGCAGTAGGTAGTGCTGTTGCCTCACAGCAAGAACGTCGCTGAGTCGCAGGTTCGAACCTCGGCTGGGCTGGGTCAGTTGGCGTTTCTGTGTGGAGTTTGCATGTTCTCCCTGGGTTCGCGTGGGTTTCCTCCGGGTGCTCCGGTTTCCCCCACATTCCAAAGACATGCAGTACAGGTGAATTGGGTAAGCTAAATTGTCCATAGTGTATGAGTGTGAATGTGTGTGTGGAAGTTCCCAGAGATGGGTTGCGGCTGGAAGGGCATCCGCTGCGTAAAATCGTGCTGGATAAGTTGGCGGTTCATTCCGCTGTGGCGACCCCGCAAGGGACAAAGCCGACAAGAAAATGAATGAATGTTGTCATCATCAACTTTATAATACCTCCAGACGGCAGACATACTCGCGCTTTCCGCTTCAAGCTGCTTCCGTGCTCTACTTTGCTGGCATTTAATCAATAGCGTCTCTGCAACAAAGTGATGTCATGCCGCACACATTGCTGTTTCTATGTGAAGTCAAGAAAGAGGTGTAACTCTGTGCCACCGCATAACTATAGATGTGTTAAAAAATAATGAGAATATACAGTTGAAGTCAGAATTATTAGCCCCCCTGAATTATTAGCCCCCTTTATTTTTTCCTCCATTTCTGTTTAACGGAGAGATTTTTTTCAACACATTTCTAAACATAATAGTTTTAATAACTCATTTCTAATAACTGATTTATTTTATCTTTGCCATGATGACAGTTAAGAATATTTTACTAGATATTTTTCAAGACACTTCTATACAGCTTAAAGTGACATTTAAAGGCTTAACTAGGTTAATTATGTTAACTAGGCAGGTTAGGGTAATTAGGCAAGTTATTGTATAACGATGGTTTGTTCTGTAGACTATTGAAAACAAAATTAGCTTAAAGGGGCTAATAATTTTGACCTTAAACTGTTTTTTTTTTTTTTTTAATTAAAAACTGCTTTCATTCTAGCCAAAATAAAACAAATAAGACTTTCTCCAGAAGAAAAAAATATCATCAGACATGCTGTGAAAATTTCCTTGTTCTGTTAAACATTTGGGAAATATTTAAAAAAGAAAAAAAATTCAAAGGGGGGCTAATAATTCTGACTTCAACTGTACGTATATATTCGAGTCCTGATCGGGAAGTAAGGTTCGATTCGAATCGAGTCTGAAACTGCATGATCGGGCCCGATTTCTGATCACGTGATCAGATCTGGACATCCCTATAAGAAACGTTCTGTTTATTGAAGCTAGAATTAATATTTAAGGGGTTGTTCTAAGGCAGGGGTGTCAAAGTCAATTCCCGGAGGGCCGGAGCCCTGCATAGTTTAGTTCCAGCCCTGCTTCAAAACACCTATATATAGGTACCAAACAAGCCTAAAGCACTCAATTAGTTTGATCAGGTGTGTTTAATTAGGGTTGGAACTGGCTTTGACACCTGTGTTCTAAGGAAAAGCCTGTCATCACAAATACTGATAAAAAAACTGAAAAAATGTTGTCAATGGAGGTAAATTCATGTATTTCACAATGCATATTTGTCACATTATACATCTCAAGAGTCTCAGAAGATATCGAAAAAGTTTTTTTTTTACATTTTTGGAATTGGTACAGTATTTAATGTTTCTATTATGGGGAAAAAATTCAAGTTATAAAGTTTTAATCCTAAAAATAATAATAATCAAATCAAAAGAACCTGCCAAAATGCTTAGAGGTTTTTTGTTTTTTTGTTTGTTTTTATCTCATGATTCATGCTGATTTGCACAGGGAAGAAAAGAAGAATTGTGTCATTTCATCTCAGAATTAGCAAGAAAAATGTCAAAATTTTGTGATATAATTTTTACCCTGTCGCAGAAATGGGATTTCTGAACTCTCTAGATCAAATGTTTGGGGACAGTTACATTATTATGCTCTTGAGAGAATTCTCTTAGCGGCTGCAGATACTTAATCAAAAATACAGTAAAAACACTAATACTGTAAACTATTATTACAAGTTAAAATAGCTGCTTTAAATTTAAATATACTTATAAAATGTTGTTTATTTCTGCTACGACAGAGCTGAACTCAAGAGTACTTCAACATGTCACATGATCCTTCAGAAATCATTCTTATGTGATGATTTTCTGCTAAAGAAACATTTATTTTTATTATTAACGTTGAACGCTTGTGCAGCTTAAATTTTTTTGTGGAAAAAAACGTTTTACAGGACTCTATTTATATTCAATATTTAGATGTAAGTCTTTTGTAACATAAATTAAACTTTTGATCAATTTATTGCATTCTTGCTGAAGAAAATACTATTATTATTTTTATTATTTAAATCTTCAATGATCAGTGAAACTAAAGTATCTCATTCTGAAGCATAGTCTATTAATAACAGAGTAAAGAAGAAGACTCTACAACCCCGAATGTTTGCCCACGCTGCTCCCATTCAAACAGTGACATAAATCTGGGCCAGACCGTGGCCTTTAGACCCGCTGAGAAAGGATTCTGAGTCTGTAGGTGTGAAAGAAAAGAAGTCCAGCACAGGAACAATGTTACCATAACACACTGTGGGTGAAAACGGCATTCTTCATCAACAGTTTACATCTGTCAAAATGTCCTTTTGTAAGCAGGGAGAACAATGCGTCATTATCATTGATTCAGATATTGAAAAACCCACTCTCCTCCATAAATGGGAGACTGCAGTGGGTCACTGGTCTTTTTGGCAGAGATATGAATTACGCAATCACTAAATAGCCAATATCAAGTAAATCTCACAATGGGAAATGTCTAATGTTTACACAGTGAAAGAAAAACATTGTCAACCAATATGACGCAACTACTCAAAGTACGTGAAATATTGATATCTTAAATCTACAAAGGGAGTAAAGAGCTTGTTTCCCATTCTGAAAATAGAGCGATATCTCTTCGAGATAAACAGGCAGATTTTAATGTAAGTGCGGAGTGGGTGGATGGGAAGGTGGGGGTCTTGTTTTTTACTAGAAGAAGAGTATCAACCGGAAAGTGTGCCCCCTCAGTCTGGGAACCCACCTTACAGAGGCGTCAGGCTGATAAAGACTGGAAAATGCCCCGATCGGCCAAGAGAACACTATCTCTCAGTATAGCATCTCATGACTTCCGGGACCAATAAGGTCTGGGAAGAAGGAGATATACACAAGTACACCCACTTGAGTATGGTCGTGTGCTTCATGTATGGTCAATGTTAAGGACTGCATTTTCCCAAATGTTTGATCCTGATGGGATCCTGCTTTTGGTCTGCTTGACGCTCAAACTTTTTGTGTTTTGTTTTTAGGGGACATGTTAAGGGATATCGTTTGTACACCATAAATGCTTACATTCAGTGTAAGTCGACATGAATAAAAGTGTCTGCCAAACAGATATGTGAAAAGCCAATGTCTCTCAATGTCTATTCATGGGTGTTTTCATTTACCTTTTTTAATGTTATGTGAATCCTCTATTCTTATGCACATACTATAACTGGCCACTTTATTAGGTACACCTTACTAGTTCTGGGTTGGACCCCCTTTTGCCTTCAAAACTGCCTGAATCCTTCGTGGCACAGGTTCAACAAGGTACTGGAAGTAATTCTCAGGGATTTTGGTCCATATTGACATGATAGCATCACGCAGTTGCAGCAGATTTGTCGGCTGCACATCGATGATGCGAATCTCTCATTCCACCACATCCCAAAGGTGCTCTATTGGATTGTGATCTAGTGACTGTGGAGGCCATTTGAGTACAGTGAACTCATTGTCATGTTCAAGAAACCAGTCTGAGATGATTCATGCTTTATGACCTGCTGGAAGTCGCCATCAGAAGATGGTACACTGTGGTCATAAAGGGATGGACATGGTCAGCAACAATACTCAGGTAGGTTGTGGCGTTGACATGATGCTCAGTTGGTACTAATGGGCCCAAAGTGTGCCAAGAAAAGATCCCCCACACCATTACACCACCACCACCAGCCTGAATCGTTGATACAAGGCAGGATGTATCCATGTTTTCATGTTGTTAATGCCATATTCTGACCCTACCATCCGAATGTCACAGTAGAAATCGAGACTCATGAGACCAGGCAACATTTTTCCAATCTTCTATTGTCCAATTTTGGTGAGCCTGTGCAAATTGTAGCCTTAGTTTCTTCTTTTTAGCTGACAAAAGTGGCACCCGGTGTGGTCTTCTGCTGCTGTAGCCCATCCGCCTCAAGGTTGGACATGTTCAGAGATGCTCTTCTGCATACCTCGGTTGTAACAAAGTGGTTATTTGAGTTATTGTTGTCTTTCTATCAGCTTGAACGAGTCTGGCTATTCTCCTCCGACCTCTGCCATCAACAAGGCATTTGTGCCCACAGAACTGCCGCTCACTGGATATTTTCTCTTTTTCTGACCATTCTCTGTAAACCCTAGAGATGGTTGTGTGTGAAGATCCCAGTAGATCAACAGTTTCTGAAATACTCAGACCAGCCTAACACCTAACACTGGCACCAACAACCATGCAACGTTTAAAGTCACTTAAATTGCCTTACTTCCCGATTTTGATGTTCGGTTTGAACTGCAGCAGATCATCTTGACCATGTCTACATGCCTAAATGCGTTGAGTTTAACGAGCAGTTAAACAGGTATACCTAATAAAGTGGCCGGTGAGTGTAAATGCAGTATGACAGTATGATAAAAATGCATGAAAATAGACACAAACAAGATGATCATAAAGTAATTTATTGATTTAATAAACTGACTTTTGCCACCATTTGTTTTGTGGAGAAAAATAGATTCAATTAAGAATTTTTGAATTTTATAATTACACATTCAGTGCATGAAACAGGAAAGAACTAAATAATTTTTTTAAATGAAGTTTTAATGTTTTTGGCCATTTCCATGCTGGTGTTCTGTCGATTTGTCCTACCTTGTCAGATTGTCCTACCTCCTATTCAAAAAGTAGGCAGCACATTTTGATGACGCAATATGCTACCCATCTGATTTTGCTAGTGTAAATTTTAATGTGGAGTGGTGTGAAATGAAGCTGTAATATTGCAATAACCTACCTAATTCCGAACCCCAACCTCAGAACTATTCAAATACAGTGTTGGCAGCATAATCTGATCGGTAGGATAAACTGTCAGGACACCGGTCTTGGCTTAGACGAGCCAGAATGACCATCTAAAACCTTGACCAGTCTAGACAGGCTGTAAGACCAGCCAAAATGTCCAGCTTAAATAAGCTAAGACCCGCTAACCAGTTTGGCAGGTTGAGCTGGTTTTACCTATTCAATCCATCTGAGCTAAAACCAGCCAACCAGTTTAGGCTGATTTAAGCTTTTTGTTTGTTTGTTTGTTTGCTTTCAGGGCTTTGTAGTAGTTCCAGTTGAATTTCTCATAGTTCCAGTGTTAAGAAGTATTACATATATATTATTAGACACATCTATTGTTTCACTTCAGAACACATTAATTCAACAACTTGGTATGATTCAGCATTGTCTTGTCCTCAGTCAGAAATATAAGTTAAAATGCTCCTGCTGGAATCTAAATTGTATTGTAAAGTACGGCAGGTCAGTTGTTCAAGATTAAAAGGCAATTTCGCAATTAAGCACAGCTGTGATTGTTAAAGGCATCCGGCACATAATATGCCAGAGTAATTGTCGGTTCATTCCACTGTGGCAACCCCTGATAAACAGCAACTAAGCCAAAAGGAAAGTGAGCGAGTGAGTGAATTAGTGATTGTCATGCATATCTTGTACCTTTATTTTCAAGAGTGCCTCAAACTACACAGATGAATCTCACCACAGCATTGACCTCCAGCCAGTCTCAGTCAGGGTCTGCCTGTGGGACAGGTGAGGAAGAACAGTGGGTCAGCGTTTGTGTTGACCTCTATCATCTGCTGCTCACAGTCCTGTTGTTGACTCAGTAAAGGCTTCTGTCACTGACCACATGATTGGCTGTTTACTCACCCTGCACAACAACAGTAGGAGATACAGCCCTTAAATCAGGATTTCCTGAAGTCCTCGCTTACATGACAACTTCATGTTTACTTTGTAAATTAAGAACTAATTTCTGATGCAATGTAAGGAAAACATCTTTTTCATCACATTTAGGGCAATTAATATGTTCTCTACAGTGCTTTAAAAGTAAAATAAGTCAATATAAACATTTTAGAAGAATTGTTTTAGATAGAACTTAGTGGCGTTTGCATCTGAACTCTTCATCTTATAGCATGTCAAATAGTTGAGAGTGTATTGTAAGTTACAAGTGGACAAAATACAGGACTTTGTCACATTAAAGTGTTTATTCCACCCTAAATGTTTAGGCAGCAAATAAATATAAGTATTTATTAATACATTATTATTTATATCTTAAGGGTATAATACAACTTTCCTAAACAAAATGGATCAAAAGAGGGCTAATTAGGGCATTTTCTCTCAGACTTCATTGTTTTCCATTTCCATCTCTCCACCTTTCTCTCACACCCTCTCAAATTGATGGTGTGACACTGAGGGTGGTCTTTCTCACTGTCATCACTTGATCTGCAGCTTTGTTTTTAGGAAGGCTTTAGAAGTTATTACTTTTTTAGAACTGTGCCATTTTCATTGTGACAACATGATAATAGCTTCTTCAACTGCACTGAAAACTACTACAGAATAGACAGCACCAAAGAAACATGGTTAATTGAATAATGAACAAATTAATTAATTTTAATGAGTCGTAAACAAATACAACCAGTGCATTCTGATTGCCTATGGAGTCATTTCTTGTTAGTGAAAGGCTGAAGCACAATTAGAGTACCCTGATTTCAAAACAAATGTCAGAGATGGTTCTTTTAGTGAACAACTGGGAAATTATAATAGTAAACTGAGTGTGTTATGATATGGAAGTGTGTAATGAAAGTCGTTGAGACTTTTATTTTAGTATGTTGATGCACTTCCAAATGAAACTGAATAGGCATGGCCTTTTTTGTGCATCATTCCCTCATAGCAAACTAATGGCATAAGTGGCATGGTTAAGAATAGTGTAGCTGGAACAATGTACATACTACTTAAGAAACAAAGGGGATGTCTTTCAAAAAATATGGATGCCTCTAATGAACCTTTGACTCTCTGACCACCTCAGATATATTTTAATAATAAGTGTGACTTAATCACAGCAGAACCTTTATTTGTTTATTATGATTTTTGTATTCTGTTTGTGTTTTTATTTATTTATTTTTTATTATTATTTATTTGTATGACTTTTGCTGTTATCCTTGTGTCTGGTTTTCTCGTCTTTGTCCTTTTTTGTTTTTGTTTGTATGTTCATTGAAACCAATAAACAAAGAATAATAATAAAAAAGAATAGTGTAGCTGATGCTGTCAAACTGACATCAACAGAAAAGGACCGCCTTAATTGTTCACCTATAATATGTACTGGCAAAATATCCATTGTAAATTTGGATTTGACATGGATTTTATACACATAACTTATGCCTCAGAGTAAAGCCGAGGTCACATTTGATTTTCGCCCCATAGACTTCTATTCATACGCATGCAAATTTGTCAGACTGGAAACGGAAGCTCATGTGACAAGTTTCGCAGTTCGCTGCATTGCAGAGTTCAAGCTTGGTGAACTCTGACCTTCGAAATTGCATCACGTGACTGCATGAGACCAATCGAAGATAAAAACATGACCTTTCTGGACAGAAATTAAAAATATGGACCAATCGCTCGCTTTTTTTAAAATGTCTTGTTTATTCCTGCCCCTTTTCGCAGCGCCGTATGACAGAATTTAACATGCTCATGCTCTAGTGTGAGCGCGGCATAAAAAAAGTGTCCATCAAGACTCAATTGAAACGTACTTGGTACATCCAATCAATCAATCAATCAATCAATCAATCAATCAATCAATCAATCAAGTGAAATAGAAAGAATCAAGTTTTTTCAAGAAGTTTTACAATTATTAATTTTAAAGAATTGTTCCAAGAGCATTCTTCAGAATATGGAAGAAAAAAATACTTTGGGCAAAATTATTATCATTATTATTTGGCATAAGATTCCCAATTTTTCATCTTCATCTACTTTCCATGCTTTGGATTTATTTATTTTTTTCATTTATTGACTTAGCTCTCATGCTCTCAAAGAGCACTGGTGCACTAGTGCACATACTATTTTGTTATACCCCTTAAACACAGCACTATTTTCTATGTTTTTGAATTAGTTAAATGTGTTACAGCATTCAACCTACTGACAACAAGAAATAATAACTCAAATTCCTAATATTGCTCATCCATGTGTACAAAAAGCCACAAAATTCAATGTTTTATTTGACCCGATTGGCACACAACTTGATATCTGATACAAGACCTGCTGCTTTCTCAGAGTCTGGGAACTGGGTCAGTGTAACAGAGCAATAATTAGACTGTGTAGTGTAATTTCATGATTGGGGTTGGGTAAGGACAGATCGCAAAAGGCAGAGGTGCACATGGAGGTTGTGTTTTTCTGCCCCTCCTCAGGTGGGCCACTTGCTGAGACTAAATGGGTGGCCCTGTCAGAGCAGTCGCCATTCAATCACCCAGTCACACTCTCTATGTACCACACACACACTTTAAAATAACCCTATATCAGTTGCATGTTTAAAAAAGTAACCTATTTTAAGGTTGTTTTTGTCAAAGTGTAGTACAGCTGCATTAAAGCATACTGTATGTAGGTTTTGCAAATTTGCATATGTACAGTATATGCAACACAATCTCATGGCAATTCGTAACTTTTTGATTTAGTGGCTAATTTGTATGAATTCGTACAATCTCAATTGTACAATTTAGTACGATTTGCTTTATTTGCTTTTTTGTACGATTTCATTATCCCCTAATGACGGTTGGTTTAGTGGTGGGGTTGGGTGCCATGCCTCCTTTTAAAATCGGACATTTTCATACACCTGAACTTGTATGAATTTGTATGAATTAGACACTAAACTAACAAAACGTAAAACACTTGTGAGATCAGGCTGGTATATGTGGAGAATTCAGACGCAATAGCCTCTGAGCGCATTCTGATTTAAAAAAATATATTTATTAATTTGCGTTTTTCCAGGCACCAGTGAAATGACTCAATAAACATAGCAGGCTAAGAAAAATGCTCCTTTTAGAAGAAATTACCAGACAGAACTTTTGCATCAGAACTCTTCATATGTTTTTTCTGAATATTTATTTAAGAAATATTATCTATTTCATCCTGACCTATTGACATTTTATGCATGTAAATGCTCTGAACTATCATTTTGAAATTCTGAAGACTTGTTATCAGTATTTTCCAAAATAAAACACAAATGATTTTTTTTAATTGATTTTAACTCTTAATAACAAAAAATAACTAGGTAAAAAACTAACTTGCAGTATAAATGCATACATTCAAATGCAGTAGTCAACAGATTACCAAAAAAAAAAAACAATAGGAAAAAACATACACTTACTTATACACAAAAGGTACCTATATACAGTGCTAAGCATATATGAGGACACCCCCCACAAATCTCTCATTTAAATTAATATTTTCTATAGGATGCTTTACAATATTATATTTGTGCACATTAGTTTAGTCAGTACTGACGTAAAATCTAGAGCTTATCTAGGTAAATAACTTACAATAATGGTTCAAAAATTAGTAGCCCAAATTAGGGAAAATTAGGGAAAAATCAGTTGGGTCAGTTGGCATTTCTGTGTGGAGTTTGCATGTTTCCTCCGGGTGCTCCAGTTTCCCCCAAAGTCCAAAGACATGTGATATAGGTGAATTGGTAAACTAAAATTGACTGTAGTGTATGAGTGTGTGCGTGAATGAGTGTGTATGGTAATGGGTAGCGGCTGGAAGGGCATCCGCTGCGTAAAACATATGCTGGATAAATTGGCGGTTCATTCCGCTGTGGCAACCCCAGATTAATAAAGGGACTAAGCCAAAAAGAAAATGAATGAAATATATATATGATTTAGGTAATCCTAACGGACCTAAATAGTAAACGTTTAGTATGATTTACCATCAAACATTTTTTTTTTTTTTTTTTTTATGGTTATGTTCCTTTTTTTATAGTGTATGTAAACTTCATCCTACTTTTTTTTTTTTTGATGTTTAACAGATTCAGGAAATTTTCATAGTATCTCTGATAATATTTTTTCTTCTGGAGAAAGTCTTATTTGTTTATTCTGGCTAGAATGAAAGCAGTTTTTAATTTTTAAAACCATTTTAAAGCTATCAAGCTGTTTGTTCTGTAGACTATTCAATAGAACAGAACAAACCGTCATTATACAATAACTTGATTAATTACCCTAACCTGCCTAATTAACCTAATTAACCTAGTTAAGCCTTTAAATGTCACTTTAAGCTGTATAGAAGTGTCTTAAAAAAAGTCTAGTAAAATATTATTTACTGTCATCATGAAAAAGATAAAATAAATCAGTCATTAAAGATGAGTTATTAAAACTATTATGATTAGAAATGTGTTGAAAAAAAATCTTTAAATCTGAAAAAAATCTGTTAAACAGAAATTGGGGAAAAAATAAACAGGGGTGCTAATAATTCAGGGGGTCTATTAATTCTGACTTCAACTGTGTGTATATATACTGTATATATATATATATATATATATAAAACCAGCGACCTTCTTGCTGTGAGGCGAACGTGCTACCCATTGCGCCACCGCGTCGCCCATATATATATATATAAAGAAACATTTCAAAGCAATTACATTATATTTCATGCATGCCATATTCGGCATCGACTCAATTGTTTCTTAAGCATGTTCAATCGTCTTGATAAAGGTAACATCCTTTAGGTGAAATTTGATTTATTCTGCAAAATATATTTGTATTTTGTTACTTTTTTTAACTGTTGAATTTATTTACAGTATTTGAGGCAAGTACATAATAGGTAACTGTAAATAAATCACATAAAATAAAAAGTTACCCCTTACTTTACTTTTTTTGCAGAAAAGTAACCTAAATCTAGTTACTTTGTACCTAATTACACCCAACTCTGCTCTGATTATCTCATCAAGTGTATTATCAATTTATCATAAATTTTCTTTGTTAAAAACCATCATAAATGAGTTCCAAACATATTCAAAAACCTTTAATAATATGCTATTTTCTCCAATGGTATATGTTCTGTCATTCACTTAAACTGCCTCCTTATTCCTGGAGCCTCCGGCATTTTCCAGTTGTAATCAACAGCTTTTAGTCAAATGAACATTTCACTTGAAACATGTCTGTGTGTGTCATTCACACACACACTCTCTCTAAACCACACACACACACTCTTAAACGTAACCCTATCAGTAACATGCGTAAAAACAGGCTATTTTTATGTCAGCCTTTGTCAAGCAGTAGTACAGCATCAGGTCGTTGTTTAAATTGCTCCCCTTAACAGATAACAAACCTTGTCTAAAGGAAGGACTCTTCATTGTATCAGTGTTACAACTGCCGTCAACCAGGTGGACATGCAATTAAGAAAAGGACTATATACAGGGACTCGGTTTTCTCGCGAGTTTAAAAGTTAACAGATTCCTCAACTGTGCTGTAGTGCACCAATTATCAGCTGTATAAATCAAGCCATTCAACTTTCAATGAAAGATCCAAGTCCAACACAGGTGCTTGAGAGTCTGTGGACAGATTTCTTCATCTTTCTCCCCTTCATTGGTAACACCTGGTGAATCCGCACACAGATCAAGTACTGTTGATGTCGCTAGAAACATTAGGGCCTGTTTACACCTGGTCGCTTTATAAGTTTTATCAAACTGGATAGCTATCTGATTTGTGAAAACATCTTCATTTATATTTACATACATACAATGCATAGCATTGACAATTATACATAAATGCATCTCCACTAAATGGATATAAATCCAATCTTCAAATCCTACACTATATGCAAATTTAACTACTATAGAGGAATTACCGACCTACGTCACACATGACGTCACATGGGTTCCCGGTTGCAAAAAGAGACCGATTGCATTAGCAAACAGGACGTTGTGCGGTAGGATGCCAAATTTGAAAGTTAACTTAACTTTTACCATACACCACATTGTTTTTAATGCCAACCGCAGATGTCTTTGGCTAAAAGGGAGCTTGTTTTGCTTGTTGATGATTACCCAGGCCTTGTATAATTCCGTCTTCTTTCCTTGTCTTTGGTTAGCCAGAGCCTCGGTTTTAGCACTACAGAGTTTTGAATCTGGTAATCATGAAACATTATTTCTTGCACAATGACCACTCAGAACAAAATTGTTGCCATCCAAAGACTTGTAGGCCTTTAACTTCTCTCTTGTAAAATCACTTGGAGTTTCAATGAGATAGGTGTATATTTCGGGCTCTATGCTTGGCAATTTCGTCTTATCCAATATCCATTGGGAGGGTGCTATCGCAAATGGACCTGTCAGACGAACGCCGCTCACTTTAACGTTAATTTTGCTGAATAACTGTGCTTATCACTGGGTGACATGCTGTTAAAATACACTGAAAGCATTATGTAAATAATATATATATAATATGTAATCAATATAACTTATTTCTAAGACAACAACAAACTCTGTACAGCATCTTATTTTATTCCCTCGCTGTAAATGCTAGCGCTCCCGGTTTTTTTCTGCAACCTCGCTGCGCGCGCATCCTGAATGTTTACAAACATGGTATATCATCTATAGGTTATGTCGACTAAAGCGTCAGATACACTGCATTTTGATCAGCCTAATTACTATTAATATTATTTACAGAATATACTGTATAGAGAGGCATTGCACATCATTGTGTTGCAGCAAAGCATCATCACACATGCACAAGGCAGGCTCTGTGATTGTTATTACAGGCTAAAGGAAACATTTATTTTTGACATACAGATAAACGCAAGACATCATTCAAGATTGTATAGGGTTTACATTAACTTGTGCATAACCTACTTTCCCAAAAACAAAACACTGAGCCTTTATAAACAAATGAAAAGCATTTTTTCGTCCCTTTTCACAGAGACTTTTACAGGTGGATGCTTCCTATCTGTTGTTAATGTTTCCATTTGATATTGATTTATCATTTTTATTTTATTGTTGCACGGTCAAAATAAAATAATATAAAATTAAATTAAACAAACATCTGTGGTATTTCCTATGCTTATTGAATTTGCTCTGTTATAACTGACGGTCATATAGCCCATGACACGTGCACTCTTACTAGCTATGTTTCCATCCAAAAATGCGAATTAACTTTATGCGCAAAGCTGGATTATCACATAAAAAAACATGTGAATAAAGCAGCGTTTCCATCCAATGAATCATAGAGAACAAAATCGTCACATCCTGAATAACTGCCACCAAATATCAACAGTAAAAACAGAATTTGCTTCGTTAAGAGAAGCTGCGTGAATCTTTTCCTTATTTAATAAATGACTTGCGCCTCAGAAGACGATGCCGACACGCAATAAGCGTGTCGTTGTGTTTGAAGGTGTGAGATGCGGAGGTAATTAATAATATAACACGAATACTGAAATGGTTAAGGTGTTTTAGAATAACCAAAATAACATTTCAGATTTTTTACAATTTGCTCAGCCTGCTGGTTTGTCCATTCACACACATTTTGATCACATGATCTCTTATAACAAAATCGCATGACCTTTTTTAATGCGCATACTGGAATTTGTTTGGTAAAAGTGTTTCCATTGCAGTTTATGCAAATCTTTTCTTAGCTAATAAAAGTTTATCTTACTAATTTATGCGCATATGTTTTTTATGCGCATTATCAAAATTTATGTGCATCTTGGCATTTCCATTAACCGTTTTTTTTATGTGTATATCCAAACAAAAATGAAAATAGGTGGATGGAAACATAGCTATTGTGAATGTGTGTACAAACTAATTTCGAGATGAGCATATGATATGATTGATCGAGGCTGGTCACACATCTGTAATCAGCAATAATCCAATCAGATTGATTTAAGCCTTCAATAAATATACCGATTTCGCCCTACTGCCTTATCTATGTTTAGGAAGAATCCACTCTTCCACCCCATATCCTCCTTTTTTTTCCGGTTCTCGAAACCTACTTGATGCCAGACCAGACCTTATATGCTTATTGACCAGGCGGAAACCCTGGACTTTATTATCTCAGAGCTCAGGGTTCTCTCCAGGAACAGCATGCCAAACCTGCTAAAAGCGTCAAGCAATATCCAAGTGCGAACTCTTTTTAGATTTTGAAAGATCCAGTTACTGTGCCCAATGATCAGGTTGTCGTGGTCCTAACCTTCGACTATCACCCATTCCACAATGCACCAGCCCCTTATGGCGTCCCCTGCAGGACCAGCTCTATACCCTCACCAGAGTGCTCAAGGGTTCATGGGAGTATGCTCAACCAGTCCACATGTGTTTTGTGGACTTGGAGAAGACATTCGACTGTGTCCCTCGTGGCATTCTGTGGAAGGTGCTCTGGGAGTATGGGGGTCAGAGGCGCTCTGTTAAGGGCAGTCTCGTCCCTGTATGAACAGAGTAGGAGTCTGGTTCGCATTGCCGGCAATAAGTCAGACTTGTTTCCAGTGCAGGGTTGCCCTTTGTCACCAATTCTGTTCATAATTTTTATGGCCAGAATTTCAAAGCGCAGCCTTGGGCTGGAGGGGGTCCGGTTCGGGAACCACAGGATTTCATCTCTGTTATTCACAGATGATGTTCTGTTGGCTTCATCGAACATGGACCTTCAGCATGCACTGGGGTGGTTTGCTGCTGAGTGTGACGCGGCAGGGATGAGAATCAGCACCTCCAAGTCTGAGGCCATGGTGCTCCACCAGAAAAAGCTGGATTGCCATCTCCAGGTTGGAGGAAAGTCCTTATAGATAGGGTATAGACCCGTTGATAGGGTGAGAAGCTCTGTCACCCGGGAGGAGCTCGGAGTAGAGCCGCTGCTCCTCCACATCGAGAAAAGTCAGCTGAGGTGGCTCAGGCATCTGTTTTGGATGCCTCCTGGACGCCTACCTAGGGAGGTGTTCCAGGCATGTTGCACTAGGAGGAGGCCTTGGGGAAGACCCAGGACACGCTGGAGGGACTATGTCTCTCGGCTGGCCTGGGAATGCCTCGGGATCCCCCTGGAGAAGCTGGAGGAAGTGTCTGGGGTTCTCTCCTGAGACTGCTGCTCCCATGACATGGCCCCGGAAAAGTGGATGAAAATGAATAAATATATGAATGAATTTGAAAATTTTGTAAAATTTACATATGTGGTTTCAAAACCAGTTGCATTTAGACCTGTCCGGTTTTATCTGGAATGCGTCCTGGACAACTTCCTGAAGTGATTTGAGTGATTTGAGCCCCTTAGAGGTCATCTTAACCAGTATCGTGTGCTTGTGTGAGATTAGTTCAGGTGAGGTTCAGTCAGTCTGAAACCACACATTACAAACTGTTATAAACACACAAGCCACACGAACAAACGCACACATACCAGCATGAGCCCAGAATTAGATGTCACGCAACACAAAGAGGATATTATGTCAAACATTTAAAACGGATGCCGCTCAGAGTGTTTAACTGAGTATATCACCATATTTGGAAAATTACTAATGCTTCTCAAGGAGAGAGGCCTTTTGGGGGGGTTCTTTCATGTGTGGAGGCCTTGTTTTAAAACACCTGTGGGAAAGATAAGAACTGCACATTTAACATATTATTACTGTTTCAAAGGTCATATGCATAAAATAGGATGATAAGATGACCATCTGTTATGTTGTTATCTTTTTTCTTTAAATGGGACTTGTCTGAACCCAACATGTGTCTCTGAACCACAAAATCAGTCATACGGTTATTTAATTTATTTATTTATTTATTTTTTGAGATATAGACATCACCTGAAAGCTTAATAAAGAAGCTTCACCAATGTATGACTTATCAGGATATGACAATATCTTGAGCAAGAAACTTTTTTTAAAATCTGAGGGTTCAGATAAAAAAAAAATCTAAATGTTTAGAGAATAGTTTAGAGAAAATCTTTATTTAAAATTTAATTCTTAATGATACATGTTACTAATCAAATATTAAGTTGTAATATATTTACAGTAGAAACATTTACTTGATATTCTATTACTTTTTGACATAAAAGAAAAAGTAATCATTTTGACCTATGCATGTATTTTTGGCTTCTGCCAAATATTTATTAAAGTTGGAGACATGTTTGAGCCATTAAAAATTAACAATTGTGAGTAATTAAAATTAAGTAATAAAGCAATTTTTGAAGAGAGAAATTATGACCATAAATAATCTTATCTTAATCTTATTAATTATTAATTTGTATCTTTAAGTTCATTCATTCATTTTCTGCCGCTTTTCCAGGGCCGGGTCGTGGGGGCAGCAGTCTTAGGAGAGAACCCCAGATTTCCCTCTCCCCAGACACTTCCTCCAGCTCCCCTAGGGGGATCCCGAGGTGTTCCCAGGCCAGCCGAGAGACATAGTCCCTCCAGCGTATCCTTTGTCTTCCCCGAGGCCTCCTCCCGGTGGGACCTGCCTGGAGCACCTCACTAGGTAGGCGTCCAGGAGGGATCCAAAACAGATGCCGAGCCACCACAGCTGACTTCTCTCGATGTGGAGGAGCAGCGGTTCTACTCCGAGCTCCTCCCGGGTGGCAGAGCTCCTTACCCTGTATATAAGAGTGCGCCCTGCCACCCTGCGAAGGAAACTCATTTAGGCCGCTTGTATTCGAGATCTTGTTCTTTCGGTCAATATTATCTTATTAATAAATCAAGCTCCTTTAAAGTTTTACAGTGTAGAATCTACCTTAAACAACCAAATCAATTATTACTATTATTTATTTATTTTTATTATTTTTTTTTTATCTATTATTTATGAGTTTTTACTTATGTATTTACTTTTATTCATATCTATTGTAATTACCATTATGTTTAATCATTTAAAATATGTCATTACATTACTTAATTAATTAATATGAATTAACCATAATAATTATGTGACATTCATCCTTCCTCCATCCTTCGGCTTAGTCCCTTATTTTTCAGAGGTCGCAACAGCGGAATGAACCACCAACTTACAGTATTCATCCTTACACAGGGGATGCTCTTCCTGCTGCAACCAAGTATTGGGAAACATCCATACACAGTCACACACAAACACTACGACCAATTTCAATTCACCTACACTGTATGTCTTTGGGGAGAACATGCAAACTCCACACAGAAATGCCAACTGACCCAGCCAGGACTCGAACCAGCAACCTTCTTGCTGTGAGGCAACAGTGCTAACCACTGAGAGTGACAATGGCCAACACCTAATTGAAACGTTTGCCTTTTTTTTCCATCAGTAAACTGCTTTGGTTTTCGACGTTTGTAAGTGTGCAGAGTTTCTTTGTGATTTGACTCTCTCCTAAAGAAATAAAGAAAATTATCAAAAGATAAAAGAGCCAGCAATAGACAGATGCAAACAGGAGTATTTCTCCCTCACAGCCCTCTTGATTAGGTTTATCTAAATGCATCGTAATTACCGGTTTAAACAGTAATATTTGTATTAGATATTTGACAACAGGGCATAAGGTGACAAAATGTCATTGTTTAGAAAACTGTACCTTCAATAATTTGTTTTTTTTTTCATGCATACATCAAAAAGATAACTAAACTACAGCTTCAAAACAAAACAAAAAAATTTAATCTTTAAAAAAAGAAAAAAAGTATGAACCCAAGGATTCAATAGCACAGAGTTAACCACATCCAACATTATTACTGGCCACATGGTATATGATTCATTCACTAGTTCCCCAGTTTTTCACTCTCTGAAGAATCAAATCTAAGTCTATTCTTTATTCTGGTTTCTACCAGCCAACTGTAAGTTATATTTAGTCAAAAAGTAGATCAATTTGAGCTACAGATTTATTTGCTTTTGCAAATGCAAGATGTGTATGTGCTGCTGATTCTGAAGTACTCAGTTGACCTATGTCCAACATGAAATCGTCATGCAAACTAACTAAAAGTTGCATGTGCTCCATTTCTGTATCATCAACAGTGACTTGGCTTTAAATCATAAAGCAGCAATAAATTTAAGAACAGTAATTAACAGTTTAATGTTTATAATGTTAGTTTTAAGAGCACTTGCAGCCTTGCGATCTTCTTGCATAATCCAGCTCCTCAGTCATGAAGCACACTGAATGTAAGCTAATGAAAGTTGCTGAGGTGGACATCAGACTCGACTCCCAGCTGTTCACAAAGCTGCAGTAGAAAAGTCGTAATTACCTCTCACAGTGTAGTACAAGATCTACAACATCTGCACGTGGGCAGATCTGTCACCAGACCTGGGCAATCTGTCATCTGGCCAATCAGAGCACAGCTACAGAGAGCCCAGGTGTCCATTCCAGAGCCAGCTGTGAGGTTCTTTGTTCCTTTTTTCATTTTTTCTTCTCTGTCTTTATACAGAAAACGGCATTATCCCATAGATATATGGCAATATATGCAAACCATGTATTAAACATTTAAGTTCATATATGGATTTCAAAGACAGATGTCTCATACATATATATGCAACATACTGTATGTTTTAAAATATTGGAAAAATGGTCTTTCATCCCTGCGTTTGCGTAGGTTTCCTCCGCGTGCTCCACTTTCCCCCACAGTCCAAAGACATGCGGTATAGGTTAATTGGGTAGGCTAAATTGTCCATAGTATATGAGTGTGTATGGATGTTTCCCAGTGATGGGTTGCATCTGTAGGGGCATCCGCTGCGTAAAACATATGCTGGATAAGTTGGCGGTTCGTTCCGCTGTGGTGACCCCAGATTAATAAAGGGACTAAGCCGAAAAGAAAATGAATGAATGAATATTCCTACATACATTTAAGTTAAATATACAATTCAAATATTTGAACCCAAATTGTTGAAATAGAATAAGGGTATCATTTCAATATGTTTTTTATTAAATGTTCATTGCAACTAGACAACACTAACATAGTTACTGCAACTTAATTACCATATAATTACAAATATGTACAGTACATGTATGTTTACATATATGACACCATTCTAATTACAATACAATTAAGTAAACATATGTTTACTTATATCACCTAATAAACTATAAGAACTACAAATAAGTACATATAAGTTTACATATATTAACTATAAACTATCAGAATTACAGATATGTACATATATGCTAACATATTTTAATTATCAAGTCATTTAATTTATTAAATATGAACATACAGTTGAAGTCAGAATTATTATCCCCCCTTTTAATTTTTTTTTCTTTTTGAAATATTTCCCATTTTTTCTTCTGGAGAAAGTTTTATTTGTTTTATTTCAGCTAGAATAAAAGCAGTTTTTAATTTTTTTAAAAACATTTTAAGGTCAAAATTATTAGACCTTTTAGGTTTTTTTTTCAATAGTCTACAGAACAAACCATCATTCTACAATATCTTACCCAATTACCCTAGTTAACCTAATTAACCTAGTTAAGCCTTTATATGTCACTTTAAGCTGTATAGAAATGGCTTGAAAAATATTATGTACTGTCATCATGGCAGGGGGAGAGGTGAAATAAATTGCGCAGCGCGGACAAAAGTGAAGGGGGGGGTTGTGGTCGTGGACCCCTAATGATACCTTTTGGGGCCCCCAAAATGTGTGGGCCCTTAGAATCCTCCTAACTCCCAAACCACCCAACACCCCCTTTCGCGACCCTGCATCAGTCCAAAGATAAAATATATCAGTTATTAGAAATGATTTATTAAAACTATTATGTTTAGAAATGTGTTGAAGGGGAGACAACATGGCGGCGCATTGATCGGACGTATCTATTCACGCTCCTGCAGCATTCGAGAAATTCGCTTTAAAACAGCCACAAACTCAACTAAAATATAACCAACAAACCACTAAAACGTTAAATAACTACAAGATAAAATGGCATCGCGTACAACAAAGAAGAAACACGGAAATCAAGAAGATGCCGAGTCCGCCATTGGCCAGGCTAGCGCAACATACGAAGCTAAAGAAACCAGCGCAAACATCGATAAAAACCAAAAGAGTCCCATAATGGATGCAATCGCAAGTATGAGAGAAGACTTCTCAATCAAATTTACGGAGATTTTCTCAGCCATACAGGAGGTAAAACAAGAGGTCAAAGACTTTTCAAACAGATTAACCACGGCAGAACAGCGCATCAGCGACACAGAAGATCGGATAACCGTGGCGCAAAATACTGTAGACAGTCTCCAGCAACAGGTGAAACTTTTAGGAGCTAAACTGGAAGATCAGGAAAATCGAAGTCGTCGCAATAACGTGCGTCTTACCGGTCTACCAGAAGGGGTGGAGGGCACAGATGCGACGGGATTTATTGAAAGATGGCTACCTGAAGTACTGGGACAGAGCTCTTTTTCCAGCCCCATAATTATTGAAAGAGCACACCGCCTACAGGATCGCCGAGACCGAAATACTCCTAGAACACTCATCGCGCGTTTCTTGAATTCGAAGGATAAAGACAAAGTGCTGCAACATGTGCGGGCTAAAGGAAAGGTAACATACGATGAACACGAAGTTAAGTTTTTTCAAGATATCGCGAAAGAAACACATCTGAAGAGGCGAAAATTCTACGAAGTGAAGCAACAACTTAAAGACATGGACATTCGATATGGGACAGTCTTCCCTGCAAAGCTACGAGTCACTCACGCTGGACGTGACCGCATATTTGAGAGCCCAGCTGAGGTGGAAAAATACATCCGTAACATGAAAGATGCAAGTTGTTAATATTTCAGTCAGGACAATCGAATATAGAAGAAAATAAATGTTTAAAAGTGACTGATTGACCTTGAGATGTGACCAATGGACCTCTATACAGATATGGTCAGTGCTTATTATTTCAGTTTATTTATTTATTTATTTTTCCCTTTTTTATTTTTTATTTATTTATTTATTCATTTTTTTACCATTCAGTTTGAATACAGATAAAGAAAAAACATTCACGCAATGACAATCAAGAACTTATTGTATCTGTGATTTGACCAGTGAAACTCAGTATATTTATGGTCAATTATTCTTATTTAATGGTTTTTTTTTTTTTTTTTTTTTTTTTTCTTTTCTCTATGTTATTTGACTTCGAAACCTGCAGGATAGCATTAGACCTATTTTCAAAATCTGTATGATTTATATTGGATTTATCAGACGTTATTGTGTGCTGTTAATCAACTCCTAATATGCATGATCGTTTGTTTGTGGGAGCGTGAGATAGTAAACACACGTAATATTTGCGTTATGCTGATCCCTAAAATAGGATCAGTGACACAAAGTGTTGAATCTTCAGTCTTTGTGTTAACATGGGTAAAATGCTGGCGAGTTCAGGAAGCCAGTTTTAAAAGCATCCTAGGTTGTTTTCATTATTCATTGATTATAGGGCAGGTGGCATTTCATTTTAAACAGGCTAAGGCACAAACTTGTAATACTAATCAAACTATGCACTAGCATGGTAATGGGATCCAATTCAGAATTAAAAATAATATCATGGAATGTGAGAGGTCTAGGTAAACTAACTAAAATTAAGCAAATAATGACCAGAATAAAACAATTTAACCCTTCAATAGTATTTCTGCAAGAATGCCATATTTCGTCAAACAACATAACACCAATACAGAGACGCTGGAAAGGCCAAATTTATTCAGCTTTATTTTCTCCTAATGCTAGAGGAGTAATGATCTTAATACACAAGTCAATTCCATTCCAAATATTTAAGGTCTTACAGGATTCAGCTGGACGTTACATAATAATCCAAGGTTCTATTTATAATGAAAACATCATTCTGGCTAATGTGTATGGACCTAACACAGATTGTCCAAGTTTTTTTGAAAAAGTATTTCTTTTACTTTCATCTTTACCAGGAAAATTATTAATTGCAGGAGACTTTAACTGCACATTATCTCCTAACCTAGACCGTTCAACAGGTTTAGATACAACACACATACAGTCTAGAAGAAAGATATGGGACTTCATTAAAGAACTTAACTTATGTGACCCATGGCGAAGATTATACCCTACTAAAAGAACATATTCATGCTGTTCCACAGTGACAAAGGGCCACTCTCGTATTGATTATTTTTTAATCTCTAACAATCTTTTTCCCAGAGTAACATCATGTCAGTATGATCCTATTGTCATTTCAGATCATGGCCCAGTGTCCTTAGCTTATAAGTCAGTAAATAATTTTGAAGAAACTCATCGTTGGCGCTTACACCCAAAATGGTTACATGACTCAGATTTCTTAAAATTCATTGGAGTACAGATAGATATCTTCTTTGAAAATAACAAAAATGAAACATCAGCTAGTGTAAGATGGGAAGCATTCAAGGCATATATTCGAGGTCAGATAATTAGTTACACAAGTTCAAAAACAAATAAACTTCAATTGGAATTAAATTTATTAGAAAAAGAAATTAAGCTTGTAGAGGAAAAGGTATATACAGACACATCAAATACTATTAACCATGAACTGCTTAAACTTAGGGCTCAATACAACAAACTCTCTGCAATAAAGGCTGAAAACAGCTTAATAAGATTGAAACAATATTTCTATGAACATGGAGAAAAGGCCGGAAAATTATTAGCATGGCAAATAAAAAAACTGGAGACAGAAAAAGCCATTAATAGTATTCAAACACTAAATGGTGAACTAAAATCTAATCCTTTAGAGATAAACAATGCTTTCGTTCTCTTTTATAAAGAGCTATATAAATCTGAGTCAGCACAATACATTGAAGACCAAGTCCAGTTTCTTAATAATATTCAACTGCCACGTATATCAGAAGATGATAAAAATTATTTAGACCAAATAATAGTAGAAAGTGAAATCTTAGAATCTATATCAAACCTAAAGAATGGCAAAACAGCAGGCCCTGATGGGCTACCAATTGACATGTATAAACTTTTCAAAGATAAATTGGTTGGTCCTCTTAAAGAAATGTATGTTGAATCATTTAAAAATGGATATTTACCACCCACATTAAGAAACGCCTTAATTACTTTAATTTTAAAACCTGATAAATCCCCTACCAAATGCGAGTCATACAGGCCAATTTCCCTACTTAATACAAACGCAAAGATCATCGCAAAAATTTTGGCATCAAGATTGGAAAAATGCCTCCCATCTATAATAGGTTTAGACCAAAATGGTTTTGTCAAAAATGGTCAGGCTACTCATAATATCAGGCGAGTTTTAAACATTCTGTATGAAAAGAGGGAAGCCTCTGACACATGTATACTTTCACTCGACGCAGAAAAAGCTTTTGACAGGGTAGAGTGGAGTTACATGAATGACGTATTGACTTGTTTTGGTTTCGGAGATTCATTTCTTAATTGGGTAAAAATATTATACTTTAAACCAATAGCTGAAGTTAAAACTAATAATACAATATCAAGACCTTTTAATGTATACAGAGGCACACGGCAAGGATGCCCTTTGTCCCCAATGCTTTTTATTTTAGCACTAGAGCCCTTAGCAGTTGCAGTCAGAAACCACTCTATTATTAAGGGTATTACAATTAAAGACCAGGATCATCGAATAGCATTATATGCAGATGACTCTATTTTTTTCCTAACAAGACTTGAGAGGTCAGTACCAGCATTGTTAAAGTTGATTGACAGATTTGGAAAATTCTCTGGCTACAAAATCAACAACTCCAAATCATCCATTCTTTTTTTAAACACTCAAGAAAGAAATGAGCCACCAATTGAACACCCATTTACAAATGCAGTTAATGGCTTCAAATATTTAGGAATAATCATTACCCCTACAATTGACAGGTTAGTCCCTACTAATTACAATCCAGTCATAACTAAAGTTAACGAATCTGTAGATAGATGGTCCACGCTATCAGTCTCTCTGTTTGGCCGCATAAATATTATAAAGATGAATATACTTCCCAAATTTTTATATTTATTTCGCTCTATTCCACTTTCCCCTCCACTAGGTTTTTTTTCCAGTATGAAAAAAAAATTAACTAAATTCCTTTGGAACAATAGACGTGCAAGGCTCCGACTAACATTGCTATATCTTCCCTACGACAGAGGAGGTTTACGAGTGCCCAATTTGCAGTGGTACTATTGGTCTGCCCAACTAGCTAACACCACCTATTGGTTTTCACCTCAACAACTGTCTTGGGTACAAATAGAATTAACGATAGCAAAAGAGATGGATATGGAGAGGTATTTGTACTCCGATTCATATAAAAATTTAAAAAAGACCACTAAAAATCCATTTGTTAAAAACACCTTAACGGTATGGAATGATGCTCAGTGTTCATTGGGAAAAGTTCCAAATCTTTCTTATTTTTCCCCTATCTGGGGAAACAAAGATTTTAAACCAGCGAAAAATGATTTTGGCTTTAAACAGTGGGCATTAAAAGGTATCAGAAAGATAGGGGACTTATTCGAAGGAGGAACACTAATGTCCTTTAAAGACCTTAATGAAAAATTTGGAATCCCAACGACGCATTTTTTTAAATACTTACAAATTCGCAGCTATATTAATGTAAAGCAAAACTACTCATTAGCTAGACCTCTACAAACTGAATTAGAAAAAATTATGTTTTATCAGAATCCTACGACAAATTATATTTCATTGTTTTATAGCAAATTAGTCAATGGCTCTAAAGAAACATCAGAATCTAAGAAAGATTCTTGGTGTACAGATTTGCAAATTGACCTGACAGATTTAGAATGGAGCCAAATATGCGTTAAAGCCCAGAACTTGTCAATTAATACTAGATTTAAAATGATCCAATATAACTGGGCAATGCGCACCTACATCACACCTGAAAAACTAAACAAGTTTAACCCAAACATCCCAGATATATGTTTCAAATGCCAAAAACATAAAGGAACATTCTTTCATTGTATCTGGGAATGTGAGGTGATTAAGATTTTCTGGCAAAACGTAATCACATTAATTTCCTCAATTATTTTAAAACCAGTTCCAGTTACACCTGAAATATGTGCTTTGGGTTTATTTCCTGTAAGTTTGTCATTACCAGGTTATCAGTCTAAAATGATTGATATGTGTCTTGTTATTGCAAGACGTTTGATAGCACTCTATTGGAAAAATATAGAAAGTCCATCCATTGACCACTGGCTGAAAGATTTGACACATTACATTGCACTGGAAAGAATCACCTATTGTATAAAGGGCAAATTAAAGGAGTACCATAAAATTTGGGATCTGTTTATACAATTTTTGGAACATAACCACATAACGGCACAAGCAAATACCTCTCACGCTACAGGTTAATTGATTGATATGTGTAAATGTGAATTTTTATTTGTGTAATACAGTATATGTTTTTCTTTGCCTTAGCCTATGTATAATAATACATTTACCTGTTCAACTGAATCTGGATGCTTTGGGGGAGGGAGGGGGGAAGAGTTAAAATGTAAAAAAAAGTGTATTTTCATGTTAATTTCAAGTGATTTTTCTACAATAAAAAAATGTTCAAAAAAAAAAAAAAAAAGAAATGTGTTGAAAAAATCTTCTTTCGGTTAAACAGAAATTGGGGAAAAAAATAAACAGGGGAGCTAATAATTCTGACTTCAACTGTATATGTTCTACTGCATTAAATAGATATTTTCATAAATTGCCACACATCACATTTCCATATGGGACTATTTGTAGAAATGCTTCTATTTAAGCAACTCCAAACTGTTGATCTAAAGTGTTAATGTGTTTGTGTTAGAATCTGTTTGTGAGGTTGCAAGATTTACAATTAAGAACAGTGTGCTAAAGCCAAGTAGGAGGCTCACTATTTTTGCTAATGACCAGTGACCACCAGTAGAGAAAATCAAACATCTCACAAAGAACAAAGTCTTTGAAAATCAGCCAAACCCCTCTCTGCATGGGGTCCTACACCAGGAGGTTTACACTACAACAGATGCTGTAACTTATCCTCAGTTAAGCAATTTATAAGAATCTAAATGGTAGGTTGCAGAAAGCAAACTCAAAATCCTTACAAAAAATAGTTAGACAGAAAGATTCACTAATTCCAGTAATGCCCAAGCTCATTGGAAATAAGTACCTCAGTCTACATTTTCCATAATGTAAAATACTTTGCTCCAGGTATGTTCCAATGCACATTTCAGATGACAAATCCACTCGAGGGCATTTTTGCCAATCTGAAGAACTTCCAACGACTCTGTGTTGCAGCAATTCTGATGCTGTATGAGTTTGTGTTGCATATTCTGAAAATTTCAGCAATAAAATTTGAGGAAGAACAACCTGCTTAGGCTTTATTTTTATGGTCCCCTGAGACATTATGTTGACTATAAAAGTAACTTTGCAACAACATGTCAATTAATTTTCATTAGGATTTAGAATAATACTCGTAGACTATTTGTTAGGGTTAGTTGAATTAAGTTACATCAGTCAGTAGAATGCTTGCTGGGTTACCATCAAAATAAAGTAACATTAAGTAGACATTTACTAATGTATCTAACGATTGATAATTGATAGGCTACAGCTACATTTAACTTATCTGCAAAGTTACTTATAGTTAACAGATTGTCAAAAGCAGAATATAAAATAACTCCTTGTTACTGAAACCTTGCTCAGTTCAAGACAAACCTTCCAAAATCTGCAAAAAACAAACAAACAAAAAAAGGGTAAATCCAGATCAATTCATCCACATTACTAATGGACAGTCAGCTGTGGTCTGGCTGAAGTGAGAGCTCTGCTGAGGGTAAAACAGTTGGCCATGTTTGTTCTTGTTGAGAGATCTTTTCATCAACTTAAGCATTTCATTGAAATCAGCCACATTTCTCTAATGCATCAAGGCCACCATCATCTCTATGCCAAAGTAGTCACAACCCGCATCTTTCCTTCCCAGTTCCAACCATCATAAAGAAATGGCTAACAGCTGTTTATGAGTCACATTTAGGCAGCATTTCCCTGCAGTCTGACATACGTCAGCATTTTAGTTTCAAATGTCTTTCTCGCATATAAATTATAAGGAATTAATTCATCCCTAACTGGGTTCTAAACTTCTGACTATATAAAAATGCAGCCAAAATACAATAAACAGAAACATAAACTTGTAATGATGATTATCTGCCTGCACATTATCCCTTTGTCACTGGACATTTCTGTGAACCCTAAAACCCTAAAAATTATAAATATATATAAATAATATATATATTTATACAACAGCTCTGTCTGGTTCTCGAAACTGATATAGCCTTGCAATATCCGCACTTGTACAGCCTCCTCATTCTTCTGTATTACTCCACCCATACAGAGCAACAGCAGATCAATAAACTCACTACAGTTTGACAAATATTGCTGCTGTTGGACAACATAATGTATTTTGGAAGCTTTTTTTGTTGAGAATGTAGTTGCTTAGATTGCAACTATGCAGTTTATTTATAAGGATATAGTGCCTATTTTAAATATTTATCATTTCTGAGAGGCAGCGCGTCTGCGGCCATTAGCCTGTCATTGAGCAAAGCAAAGATGGTTGACATTGTCCATCCATAAGATGGCAACAGAGACCATAATAAGCCCTTAGAGGTGAAAAGATCAGCCTATTTTTAAGCTACAACTGATCAAATCATTATTAAACTAGTAAGTGACTTTCTAAGTCGATCTCTCTCTTTTTTATGTTGCAGTGCTGTATTTATACCATAGTAATTGTAATGCATTGAGTGCGAGATGCGACTTAGATATCAGGAATGTACGTATTTTGTGTTGGCCATCCGGTGTATAACCCTGAGTTACTTTTTGGGAGTCTCCTGTTTTCATTACTGCAGATTTGTTCAGTAAGAAGAAAGAAAGAAGAAATGCCCGCAGGTGTTTAGCATTTTTCCTTATGGCAAAGACAACAGTAAACTGGTGGTGTTTGCGTTGCTTTGGCTTAGTTAATTATTGGTATTAAGGTTAATTATTGTGATCTCCCGATTGCAAAAGAGAAATACTGGGAAATGTCTGTAGACTGATGGCATTTATTGCCATTCAGCCTTATAATCTTAAAATGTCAGCAAAATCACCTGTTTTGTCATCACTTTAGACATTACGCTAGAGAATCATTCCAACGCTAGCTCTAAAGTGGCATTGGTGAAGTAGCAACAGCTTCTGCTGTTCTTAAGTCAGCTGCAGATGTGAATTAATGGTGGAAGTTCCTCAAACAAAAGGATTTTTAAACTCTCCGTGTTTGATTTTCTTTTTTTATATACGATTATGCCGTCGAACTGTTGTATAAACGCAATATCACACTTTTAGCAGTGCGATATGGCTGTATATAGTCACTGGTGGGACACTAAGGCACTCGGCCTGTGGCCTCGTTGCATACACAAACCTCCCATATATATTAAGCCAATTGTTCTATGAGTTAATGCTAATTTATTTACTAACATAAATTAAAAATGAACAAATATTTTTATAAACAAATATATTTAACAAGCAACTTTGTTATTAAATCATAGTTCAGCATTTGTTGATGCAATCTAAACTTGTGCTTGTTAACATTATCTAATGCACTTTGAGTTAAACTAACAATGAACTATTTCATTTTCATTACCTAACGTCAACACAGATGAATTAATACTGTACTAAATGTATTGCTTATTATTGTTCATGTTAGTAAATAAAGACATTGACTAACAGTGCTTAATGGAACCTTATTGTAAAGTGTTGCTTATGTATATTTAATATATTTATATTATTCTGCATACAACCAGGAAATCCTAAGATTGAGTGATCAAACTATATGGCTCTGGACGTCCCACAGAAGGTCTTGTGACAGTTCACATATGAAGAAGTAAATGTAGAGCTGCATGTAAAGGAAGTGTGTGTTCAAAGAGACAGAAACACTTCCAAAGTTGCAAATTAAACTCATGTGCAAAACTGGAATAATCGCATAAAACATTTGCCAATAGAGCACAGTTTCCACCCAGTCAAAAAGAACAAAATCGTCACTTTACCATAAACACCAGATATCTGCAGCTTTATAAACTGGCAGCAGATATCAAAAGAAATATGGAATATTTTGCGGTAGGAGAAGCCAATGTGGTACTTTTTTTTGCTTATATAATAAATTATTTATGCCTCAGAAGATGAAGCTGAAACGTTGTGAACACAGATCTGCTCTTGGAAGCGTGAGATGCTCAGGAGTTCTGGGATGTAATAATACTTTGATAACAGACTTTGGATTTCACACTGACCAAAACAACAGGTGCATTCGACTTCATGCAACGCTGCGCAGATTGATCGAAATCTGTCTTAAAGCGGTGCATGTCGGTTAGAAATTTTGGCCGAATTGATGCTGCGCCGACGTCATGTGACTGTCACATGTGGCATCAAAGTACAGTGCTCCGAGATCAGACACTGATTCAGCCCGCGCAGCATCTGAAGAGCGCCTGCTGGAGCTACGATGACGACACCAATATAACACGATTAGCCAAGTTCACCGCATGACAACAACCACGTGTGTTTCGTGTTTATTACTGGATAACTTCCGTCTCACAAATTTCAAAACAAACAATTAACTTTTCATACCCTCTCTATCTTGTACACATCATGCTTATTAAAAGACTACAAATATTTTACTGCAGTAATCATCTTTTGTTTAATAATTTGTTCATAAAGACTAGATTGTTTGGAGGTTTATTCTGCCTTTTTTATACAGAATACTGTATTCAGCTCCATAAACTATTTAAATGATATATTTTAGTAAATAACCTAAATATTAACTCAAATAACTCTTACAGACTTGTAATAAAATAATTATCATCATTGATCCTGACGATTTCTTAGCAAATTAAGTTATTACATAAAAATATGTAATATAAAAATATATGATTTTAAAATATTTTATTTCATGTCAAGCCATTTATGCAGAAATGTTAAAAGTGTCATTGATGTACCTGCTCTTTCTGGGAAATGTCTACTTAAAGTGCAGCTCATTTATTTTGGTCATTTTGTTCAATCTTTTTGGATTAAATGCTTTTTTTAAAATGCTTTCATTATCCAAAATAATCCTATTCATGGATATTTATTTCCTTTTTATGTGCCCTCTGGTTTTCCCATGTGATCGGTCATCATGACTGCAGCAACTTTGAGCCCACGAAGTGGCCGGCTTGACGGCTCCGTTTTCAAATCCGCCCCCGCCTGCGCTCGGCTAATCTCGTTGATCACCGGCTGCAGCTGTGCTTCATGTCGAACGCACCTAACATTCAGATGTTTTACAATGTGTTTTTATCATCACATGACTGATAAAACAAAATCACATGACTTGTTTGATGCACATGGTGGAATTTATTCGGTAAATGGGTTTCCAACGTAGTTTATGTGCATTTTTTTTTTCTTATTGGATAAAAAAATGCATCCTACTCAGCTATGCACATACATTTTTGTATGCGCTTTTACCAAATGTATGCCCATCTTGATTTCCATTAAGCACTTTTTATATAATATTCCAAAATGGAATGTGGATGAAAACATAGCTACTGACAGCTGGCACTTTTGCTCTTAAGTGTTGGCTAATGCTTCTTTTAAGGTTAGCGCAGTGAATTATGCCCTGTCCAGACAGCCACCTTTCTCCTGCACTACAAGACAAGGTGACATTGGAACAGATGATTTTCCCCTTCGCTAGATTAAGCCTGACCCCGCATTCTCATCTTTAACCTCATAAAATGAACCTGCCTACTCATTAGTAACAGCAACATCTGCACCAGGTGAAATGACCTCTTCATAATGACAGACGCGCAGCCAAATTAAAGAAATAATGTGCTGCCACCGTGGAATGACGGACTGGAGTGGTTCTTCAAAAGAACATCTTAGACAATATTTTGGCTCAATTGAAAAATCATCTAAATATGCTCCACATTTAGAAAAAACGAAATCTCAGTGACTTCTAGCAATTAGACAAAGTCCCTTAGATGCACCCACTTGAGTAAAAGTTAATACTATAAGGCTCACCTCATTTTGATTCTTGTTACAGCGTTCATATATAGAGCACACAAAGGTCAAGGTTGGGATTAGCAGAATAATTTGGTATGTGGTTGCAAAGTTCATTTATTTATTTTCTTTTCAGCTTAGTCCCTTTATTAATCAGAGGTCACCACAGCGGAATGAACCACCAGCTTATTCAGCATATGTTTTACGCAGAGGATGCCCTTCCAGCTGCAATCCACCACTGGAAAACATCATGCACATTCATTCACACACATACACTACGGGCAATTTAGCCTACCCAATTCACCTGTAACGCATGTATTTGGACTTGTGGGGGAAACCAGAGCACCCGGAGGAAACCCACGCAAACACGGGGAGAACATGCAAACTCCACACAGAAATGCCAACTGACCCAGTTGAGGCTCAACCAGCGACCTTCTTGCTGTGAGGCGAACGTGCTACCCACTGCGCCACCGTGGAGCCGGTTGCAAAGTTACTTAATTAAAAAAAAATTAATAAATGTATAATAAAAATATAATGTATAATAAAAAATGTATTCTGGTTAGAGTGTTAGCAGATATCAAGTAGACATTTTAGTGATTTATTAAGTTCTAGTTGACATGTAGTCTAACAGAATGTCTAAATGAGAATGTCAAAATAAAGTGATAGCTTTTGTTTTTCCTCAGGCTTTGGTTAACTGGCCAATGCTGAAAACTGTATTTGATCAAAACCAATGCCATTACCCAGATGTTAATGATACATTACACAAAAAAAAAAAAATCAAGAAATTGCTTAAATAGGACCTGCCTGATAAAGTGAAGTAGACCAAAAGATCTACTACCACTACAGCAGGACAATGATTCAAAGCACACCAGCAAATCCACTTCTGGATGGCTGAAGAAAAACAAGATTGTGGACAAAGTCCTGACCTGAATCTTATTGAGATGCTGTGGCATGACCTTAAAAAGATGGTTCATGCTCAAAAGCCTTCAAATGTAGAGTCATTCAGGTTCCTGGGCACCACCATCTCTCAGGATTTGAAGTGGGACATTCACATAGACTCTATTGTGAAGAAAGCCCAGCAGAGACTGTACTTCCTTCGTCAACTGAGGAAGTTCAACCTGCCACAGAAGCTGCTCGTACAGTTCTACTCAGCTGTCATCCAATCCATCCTCTGCACTTCAATCACCGTCTGGTTCAGCTCAGCTGCCAAAACTGACCTCCGTAGACTACAGCGAATAGTCTGGACTGCTGAACGAATCACTGGCACTGCCCTTCCTACACTTCAAGAACTGTACTCTTCCAGAGTGAGTAAAAGGGCTTGCAAAATCACTCTGGACGACTCACACCCAGCACACTATCTGTTCGAACTGTTGCCATCTGGTCGGCGCTACAGAGCACCAAGCACAAAAACAGCCAGACACAGGAAACGTTTATTTCCTCAAGCCATCTACCTCATGAACAGTTAAATATTCCCCTACTGTGCAATACTTTCTCATACGCACTTGTACACAGCACCTTATAACAATATACAATGCAATACTTTCTCACACGCATTTGTACACAGCACCTTATAACCTGTATATTTATAACAAATGTGTACATACAATTCAACATTCAGATCTTTTTGACTAACTGCATCTCTGTTTAATGTTTATCGCCTTTTTCTTTTTCTCACACTTAATTTTGTGTTGTCACTTGTCACTTTATGTACACTGGAAGCTTCTGTAGCCAAAACAAATTCCTTGTGTGCGTGAAGCACACTTGGCAATAAAACTGATTCTGATTCTGATTCTGAATGTTGCTGAATTACAACAATTCTACAAAGACAAGTGGGCGAAAAATCCTCCAAAATGTTGTAACACAAGTTATAGAATAATCACAAGTTATTGAAAATGCTTGATTGCATATATACTGTACATATTACATATTATATTATTTATTTTTACCAAGACATACAATTTGCTCTTCAAAAAAATATATTGGTTTGTTGGTTTATATAACCAAAATGTCATTGTTGTGTAAATTAACAGAAAAACTAAGGAAGGAAAAATAACATTTCACATACAGTAAATCATAAAACAAACAAAAAAAAAAAAAACTGACAAATAAATAAATCGCTTAAACAAAAAAGCAAAACAAAATAACAAATTACCCAAAATTTTATTGTGATTAATTTTCAAAAATTAGATTAAGCATAAACACAAAAAAATAATAAACATACAAATAAGCAAACAAATGAACAAAAAAATAGACCAATTTATATCACTGAATCGTTCAAATCTTTCATAATTTTTGTACAGTATAAACTGGGTCTTTATACATAGACGCATTTTAGAATGATCATATTTGGTGATCTGTGGCATCTAAAAGATGATGTAAAGGTCAAGCTTCTGTAGATGCCATTAAAGATCATTTTGTGTTAGTTCATTGTTTATATCGTTTAGCATCTTTACAAACATTAAAACATCTTTATAAGGCACACTGCTTCAGCACAGCCTTCTTAGCGTGTTTCTTTCAAGCCTGTGTGAGTGAACAGTTTTCACTAATGGGATGTTTCCTCCCACTTTTGCTTACAGCCCGTTTTAAACCAAAGTTTATGATTTTGGACAAATGGCCACTTACGTTAAGGGCACTAAAATAGAAATAGACTTTGTTCCCAGGCCAGTGTCACAGGAGAAAACTCGCTGTAGGTACATTTATCCTTAAATTACCCAAACATCATTCTGGTTTAGAATCCCATTACAAACTTGACAGCCCCAGTATAAGTTTAAGAGCAGTTTTTAAAAGGACAGTTTACACTAATTTAGTTTGTTGATTTTTTTTCCCATCATTTACTGATGACTTGTTACAACCATTCAGAGTTACTTACTTTTGTTGAACACAAATGTATATATATTGAAGAACGTTAGAAACCTCTAACCATTGACATCCATAGAAGGAAAACAAATACTATGGAAGTTAATCATTTTTTTTAACATTCTTTAATATACAGTGGGTACAAAAAGTATTCAGACCCTCTTAAACTTTTCACTCTTTGTTATATTGCAGCCATTTGCTAAAATTATTGAAGTTGCTTCACTGTTGGGACTGTATTCTGTGTTTTCTCCACACATACCACTTAGAATTAAGGCCATAAAGTTCTATCTTGGGCTCATCAGAGCAGAGAATCTTATTTCTCACCATCTTGGAGTCCTTCAGGTGTTTTTTTTAGCAAACTCCATGCGAGCCTTCATGTGTCGGGCCACTCTGCCAAAAAGCCCTGACTGGTGGAGGGCTGCAGTGATGGTTGACTTTCTACAACTTTCTCCCATGTCCCGACGGCATCTCAGGAGCTCAGCCACAGTGATCTTTAGATTCTTCTTTACCTCTCTCACCAAGGCTCTTCTTCCTGATTCTGTCCAGCTCAGTTTGGCAGGACAACCAGGAAGGGTTCATGGTCATCCCAAACGTCTTTCGTTTAAGGATTATGGAGGCCACTGTGCTCTTAGGAACCTTAAGTGTAGTAGAATTTGTTTTTTTGTTTTTGTAACCTTGGCCATCTCTGTACCTTGCCACAATTCTGTCTCTGAGATCTTCAGGCAGTTCCTTTCATCTAATCATTCTCATTTATTCTGACATGCATTGTGAGCTGTAAGGTCTTATATAGACAGGTGTGTGACTTTCCTAATCAAGTCCAATCAGTATGATCAAACACAGCTGAAATGATGGTGTAGATCATCTCAAGGATGATCAGAAGAAATGGACAGTGCCCGAGTTAAATATATGAGGCTGCGTCCAAAACCGCCTATTACTCAGTAGGTACTGCATTTGAATTTAAACGTACTACTCGGCCGTTAGAAAAGTACGTTCTATACAGTATGAATGTGAGCAGTATGAATGGAATTCGGACGTACTCCATCCGACATTTTGTCATGGTCACGTGACCTACATGCATCAGTTGCGTCGATTCACTCTCATTCATGAATTCTCTCGCAGAGCATCATGGGATAGCACAGTGTGCATGGGATGCGCACTTCAGAATCTCGCCGGAAGTAGTAAGTCATCCGGGTACTTTTTGCATACTGATTTTCGAATTCTATGAATTCGGACATACTACTCAGCTCGCATACTGATTTTAGCGTACTGTATAGTATGGAAGTATGCGGTTTCGGACGCAGCCTGAGTGTCACAGCAAATTGGGTCTGAATACTTAAGACCATGTTAGATTTCAGTTTTTCTCTTTAACAAAATTGCAAAAACATCAACAATTCTGTGTTTTTCTGTCATTATGGGGTGCTGTGTGTACACCAGGGGTGCTCAATCCTGTTCCTGGAGATCTACCTTCCTGCAGATTTCTGTTGCAACCCATATCAAACACACCTGCCTGTAATTATCAAGTGCTGTTCAGGTCCTAATTAACTGGTTCAGGTGTGTTTGATCAGGGTTGGAGCTGAACTATGCAGGAAGATAGATCTCCAGGAACAGGATTGAGCACCCCTGGTGTACACTTATTAAGGAAAAAATGAACTTAAATGATTTTAGTAAATGACTGCAATATAACCAAGAGTGAAATATTTAAGGGGGTCTGAATACTTTCCATACCCACTGTATTTACTTTTGTGCTTAGCAGAACAATAAAATATTCTAACTGGTTTGGAACAAGTCAAGGATGAGTGTATTTATTTTTTTGTTTACACTTTATTTTACCAGGATACTGTAGTTCCATTTAGATAGAAGATCTCTTCTCTCAAAATGGCAGCACATAATGTTTCACAATAAAAACAGATCACATAAAACAAACAATATGTAGCTCTGATATTACTCAAACATTATAGGAAAAAAACTCAATCATAACATGTACATGTTTCCTTTAAAGTAGACCATAACAGCATTTTTATATTTATTTATTTGTTTTTTTTTTTTAATTAAAGAGGAGAGTATTTCTAGCATTACAACACTCCGCCACTCTTTCCATAACAAGCGCACAATAAAAGAAAAGGCAGCTTTGTTGAACTCTGAATAAATGATGTTGATCAAGTTGATACAGACGTTGTTTGTTTGTAGTTTAGCAGTGCAGGACTAATATTACTGATGTTTCATCATGAAGGTGTGTTGTTGTTCAGACATCATCAACCCTATAATAAATCTCTTCATTTGTTGAGATTGAAAATCTGGATCATTCCAACATATACTGGCTGCATTTTAGCTTATGCAGCTGACTTGTTGCCTCGCTGCCCAATCAGCATGTGATTCTGAAAGCAGTGTTTGTGCATCTTATACAATGTATTTCAGACAACTTCTGAGTTAGCATAATGATATAATCATGTACATGTACAACAAAACACAGGACTTTTGTGATAAATAAGGTGTTATTTGCTTACTACAATAGTAACGTCTTGCTAAAAATGCCATCAAAATTCAAAACTGTCAAAAATAGAATGCATAGGGTTGTGGGTTACTGAAGCCAGTGACGGATTAGTGGAAGGTACCATCAGAGACAGGAAGTGAAGCTAAATTTGGATTTGGATGTAAATTTCAGAAAAAAGCTTTCAGATGCATTGATTGAATCCCTAACTCTTGAAAATTTAAAACATTGGTATTGGAGGCTCACAGCAAGAAGGTCGCTGGTTCAAGTCCCGGCTGGGCCAGTTGGCAATTCTGAGTGGAGTTTGCATGTTCTCCCCATGTTCGCACCTCTGGGTGCTCCGGTTTCGCCCACAGTCCAAAGGCATGCGGTACAGGTAAATTGAATAAACTAAATTGTCCGTAGTGTATGAGTGTGTGTGTGTGTGTGTGTGTGTGTGTGTGTGTGTGTGTGTGTGTGTGTGTGTGTGTGTGTGTGTGTGTGTGTGTGTGTGAGAGTGAGTGTGCATGGGTGTTTCCCAGTACTGGGTTGCGGCTGAAAAGGAATCTGCTGCATAAAACATATGCTGGAATAATTGGCGGTTCATTCCGCTGTGGCGACCTCTAAAATAGAGACTAAGCAGAAGGAAAATGATTGAATGAACGAACGAGTTTGAAATTATGGGTCTTTTTTGTTATTTTATGCAAAAATTTACTATGTGACAAAACATTATTTTCAATTTGGAAGAAATGTCATCAGTAGACTATATTTTACTCAAACACATAATTATTAAGCATCAATCCGAGGAAACAGATTTTCAAACTTTTCATGGAGCTCCAACGTTGTTTGGGCCCCAATATTTTTCAGTTGTGTGTTCAAACCTCATACATGTTTGTCCTGATGTGAGCGTGAGAAAATGGTAACTGAATTTACATTCAAGAGAACTGTCCCCTTTAAGATAAACTCAATAGATAAGCGAAGAGCATTGGTCACTCTCAGAAAGTGATAGTGGAACAAGAGCTTCCATCTCACTTTCAGTAAGAGAAGATTAAATACAGCACTGAACTCAGCTCAGAACTGTAACAAAATGAGCAAATAATTGCCTGCATTCCCTCCATACAGTATACAATGCAGCAGACACAATTTGCATTCCTGCACTGCTTTGGCTCATTTTTTTTTTTTAATCATGTCAGTTCATGGAAAAGTTTCAATAAACCAGAGACCAGAGACTACCATACATGGCCGCATAAAACATCAATAAAGTGTGATGATTCTGAGTTAAATCTCTACCAGATGCCCACTCCAGAGTGAGAGGATCTTGAGGGCTCATTCACTGAGAGTGATTTATGAAGGTGAGAACACTGGTCAGGTTAAACATCACGTCAGTCACTAACTCAAGGTGTTTCTCTGATGAGTAGCCGCTTAATGATACAGAGCACAGTTAGCACTCATGAGCAGCCACTCGACGGTATAATTAACTCACATTCTCTACATGTTCCACTCAAGTAAAGCTGTGGTTCGACAAATATAGAGCATAAGAGAAAGACATTAAGAGGCTTTCCTCCCATAAAGAAATCTGATACATGGAAGTATATGCAAATTACAACACAAACAAGTAATATATCATTTTTATATAAAACAAATGTCATATATGCAACATATAGTTTAAAATATAGCAAAAATAGACATTTACATTTATTTATATATATATATATAGACATACTGTGTACTTCATATACAAACTCTGATACACTTATACCATATATATACAGTTGAAGTCAGAATTATTAGCACTCTTGAATTATTAGCCCCCTGTGCATTTTTTCCCCAATTTCTGTTTAACGGAGAGAAGATTTCAACACATTTCTAATCATAATAGTTTTAATAACTCATTTCTAATAACTGATTTATTTTATCTTTGTCATGATGACAGTAAATAATATTTGACTAGATATTTTTCAAGACACTTCTATACAGCTTAAAGTGTCATAGTTAAGTCAAGGCTTAACTAGGTTAATTAGGTTAACTAAGCAGGTTAGGGTAATTAGGCAAGTCATTGTATAAGGATGGTTTGTTCTGTAGACTTTCTCCAGAAGAAAAAATATTATCAGACATACTGTGAAAATTTCATTGCTCTGTTAAATATCATTTGGAAAATATTTAAAAAAGAAAGAAAAAAAATCAAAGGGGGGCTAATAATTCTGACTTCAACTGTGTGTATATATATAGGCTATATATATATATATATATATATATATATATATAGGCTATATATAGGCTATATATAGGCTATATCGTATAGGCTATATATATATATATATATATATATATATATATATATATATATATATATATATATATATATATATATATATATATATATATATATATATATATATATATATATATATATATATAGCCTATACGACATAAAAACTGTAAAATGGAAGCTAAATAAAATATGCCTGAGTTTTGATAAAATGGAGATGTCAGATAATGTAATGCACCTAGCCAAAAAATCTACACACACACTTTATTAGGTACGCTGGTCCAACTCCACGTTAATGCAAATTTCTATTCAGCTAATCACATGGCAGCAACTCAATGAATGCATTTAGGCATGTAGACATGGTCAAGACAATCTGCTGCAGTTCAAATCGAGCATCAGAATGGGGAAGAAAAGTGATTTAAGTGACTTTGATCGTGGCATGGTTGTTGGTGCCAGACAGGCTGGTCTGAGTATTTCAGTAACTGCTGATCTACTGGGATTTTCACGCACAACCATCTCTAGGGTTTACAGAGAATAGTCTGAAAAAGAGAAAATATCCAGTGAGCGGCAGTTCTGTGGGCACAAATGCCTTGTTAAAGCCAGAGGTCAGAGGAGAATGGCCAGACTGGTTCGAGCTGATAGAAAGGCAACAGTAACTAAAATAACCACTCGTTACAACCGAGGTATGCAGAAGAGCATCTCTGAACACACAACATGTCCAACCTTGAGGCGGATGGGCTACAGCAGCAGAAGACCACACCAGGTGCCACTCCTGTCAGCTAAGAACAGGAAACTGAGGCTACAATTGACACAGGCTAACCAAAACTGGACAATAGAAGATTGAAAAAATGTTGCCTGGTCTGATGAGTCTCGATTTCTGCTGCGACATTGGGATGGTAGGGTCAGAATTTGGCATCAACAACATGAAAGCATGGATCCATCCAGCCTTGGATCAACGGTTCAGGCTGGTGGTGGTGATGTAATGGTGTGGGGAATATTTTCGTGACACACTTTGGGCCCATTAGTACTGATTGAGCATTGTGTCAACGCCACAGTCTACCTGAGTATTGTTGAGTACCAACCCAGTACTAGTAAGTTGTACCTAATAAAGTGGCCAGTGAGTGTATATGCCTCAGTCTACATGTTTCATTGCACATTTCAGATACCAAATCCACTAGAGGCTGCTATCTACATTGTTGTGAATCTAAAATATGTTAAATAGGATATGTTTTATTGTATATTTCAGATACATGTCCATCTTGTGCATGTCCAATGAGAAGGCAGTGCTTGTCATGCGTTCACCTACTGAAACACTGTCCTAAACTCTTCCCTACACCAAACCAATAGTCTTTCAATGGCAAGCATGTGGGAAAGCTGATCCACAGTATGTAGTTGTACCATGATTATACATTGCTTATCTCTTTTGTGGAGCGCTTTTCACCAGACCTGAACCTGAGTGCTCTGAGTCACGTTAAACACTGAACAAAGTGAGCTAAAGAGCAAACTGACTACACTTGAAAAGTTGTCCACATGCAGGCTCCACAATAAACTAAAACTGGAGTTCTGCAGAATTTTGGATGTAGTAATATCTTGAGTCCTTCCCTGTGACTGTCAGTGGCCTCAACATGTTTCACATATGTTACAACATGACATCAGTGGCACTGAGGGAAGAAATGATTCTGATCTGGCAGCAAGTCAAGCATCAGTTTCGCAATTCCAAGAGATAATGACATGTAACTTGCATCAATCTGGTCTGTCAGCATCCATGGAAAATGCTGCATCTAAATGATTTATAAGGTGGTTCACCATTGGGAAAATTGAAAGAAATTATGAAAAGCTGAGAGAAATGAACCCAAATGACGGAAGTGTGGGTGGGGTTTGAATCATTAAGATGTGCATAACGCAGAAATCTAAACAAGATGCTGCTTTTTTTCATTTTCTGTAGCATAGCAATGTAAAGAATTTCATATTTGTAATTGTTAATGTTATAATAACAATATATTTCAATCAATTTTTCATGTGTGAGTGCTCCGAAACGGGCTCAGGCATGGTTCAGTTGGCTGTCCCTTGCCAGGTTAGAAGAGGTGTGCCAAAGTGTGGTTCATTTGGGCTTTGATGTGGTATGCTTGTAGTGCAAAGCGCACCTGAGCCCGAAACTGAAGACACGACTTCACTTTTAAGGGACTGTTTCATATGGTTTTATTAATCATTCTTACTCTTCAATCAACGCAAACTGTCAACCCTCAGCAAACCTCCTGATATGTGCTGCGTGATGACTTTTATGATCATTTATGAGCATCAAAAGTTGTGGATCTGTTCGGCAAAATATTTGACTGCATGTCACTGCATCCCAAATGACTAAACAAACTAAAGTCACTGTGCTGAGAGAGTGCTTCTCTTCCTGTTAAAATGAACAGTCGCATTATCGATGACGTAAGCGTGCTCCGGTTCAAAAGGCAAAATGCAGTGTGAGTGCAGGCTGAGGGGAAGAGGGGAGGGGGGACAATTGGCACAGCACGGCTTCGGCACGGTTCAAGGCAACTGTACCTAGTGTGAGTACACCCTTAGGCCTAATCCCAGTTCTACCGCTTAACCCTTCCACCAATTTTCTTTAGCGTGAAGGGGTAGGGCTACACAGCCCTTGAAATAGAGATTTTCCAGCACCACACTAGAAACCACGGGGTATGAAAATTTCCCAGACTACACTATCTACAACAACAACATGGCTGCATACCCAAGTCATGAGATGCACATTTTTTAATTTTTTGCAATTTTTAAAAATTATTAAAAATAAACAAGCATATGTTTTAATACATTCAAATCAGCTTTATGGTCATGCTGTTTAAACAAACAATAAAAAAATAATAATAATAACGCTAAATTTCGCTATACATAATCCCTATTTATAGTAGTGTTATTAATAGTAATATGGTAGTGCCACAAGATACTTTCACATCTGTCACTCGATGACACTCAAACACCTTGTCAGAAAAGGTTGGGAATGACCTTTTTACAGTGTCTGGTATAATGTTAATGATGTTTTCTTGTGTGATGAATATGGACACAGTACAGTTACTAGCTTATTGCCATATTATATCGTGAGGGTATTATGATATCGTGGCCTTCAGTGATTTCCTGAAGATAAATGCCAAAAAATAACACAACTGGAATAACTGCAGCAGTCACAATAGTCGATCCCATATGAAGTTAGAGATCGCGACAATGGTTGTTGGTGTTGTAGTGGTGTCCAATTTCTTAGGGGTAAATTTTGAAGCCCTTCCCCTTCACACTCTGTTTCAAGGGCCAAGGGGAATGTGTAGGAATAAAAAGATAGAATTAAGATTGAGCCTTACTTTACATAAAGCAAAGTCTTCTAATGGGCTTCTTTGTGACTACTTTCAATTTCATACATTTCCTTTTTCAGTATCGATGTTATTCCTTCATTCATTGATTTTTTTTTCAGCTTAGTTCCTTTTTTTTATTAATAAGGGGTTGCCACAGCGGAATGAACCGCCAATTTATCCAGCATAAGTTTTACGTTTATACGCATATGTATAACAAAAAATAATTACAAACAAACAAACAAGAAATGCATTCAAAGAAATCATTTGTATTGGTTTGTTTCTGATTGTCAATGTGTTCGAAAATATTGTGTTGCCATTATTTCATTCATTCATCATTAATTTCATTTAATTACATGAACCCAATATATATTTTAGTAAAAAAAATATTTCACATATGCTATTGCACAGAGATGCAACAAAAAAAAAATTATGACATATGATGAAAATATTAAAATATATCCTCTACTCTTTTTTATTATTTTTGTTTTACTCTTAATTTTTAAAAAAAGAACAACCACAGACAGTGGATTTTCAGTCTTTCTTAAGGTTGAGCGCAAGCTTTGTGATTGGTCGGCTTGGTATCGCTGTCAAGCATAGGCGGTGCTGAGAGCCGTGAGCCCAATGAAGTGATTGTTTAAGTATCGAGTCCTGTGAAGGAGCTCCAGATGGAGACTTTTTTTTTATGTTTACCTTACAATTAAAGTTGTTGCACATCCGCCGGTTCCCACATCCAAATGAGCGAGTTCAGCAACTTTTAGTGTTCAGAAAAAACAAAACATCCACGAAGAAACGTGACACAGAGGAACATAAAAACCTACTGACATTTAGCGTTTTGGAAGTGTTATTGCAGAGCAACAGAAACAGCATGCAGAAGTATAAATACACGACTACGTGGGTCATGCCGATCACTCGACGCAGAAGTATAAAACACAGTGAATATTTCTAGTATGCATGTGTTGAGCACCTAAGAGTTATTATTATTATTGTTATTGTTGTTGTTGTTGTTGTTGTTGTTATTATTATTATTATTATTATCACTATTAATATATTTTTTTTCAGCTTTTAGCAGGCTATGCACATACACTAACTGTCACGCCTGGGCTCTTTAGAAAGGCAAAGGATCTCAGAAGTTATCAAACATGTAGATTTATTTACAAACACTCACTTGGAAGACATAGAATACACAGGAGACTCAGGAACGATGTGGGGTGTAAACAAGCATCACTTAGAATACCGGACTAGGAAGTAACTAAACACAAGGGCTGTTTCTCAAAACGCGTTCTTCAGTGATCTTGCGTCCTCGTGTTCTCATGTAACGTCATCATCAACTGCCAAAGTTCAGTTCCAAAACTCAAGACCGCAAGTACGGAGGACGCATGAAACTTCCCAGATGTGATGATGATCTTAATATCAAGGACGCATCGATGCAGACTTGAGCACCGAACTCGCTCAAGAAGTCCAAGAAGTCAATGCGACTGGAGGTGGGAAGCGCAGCATTTTATATAGATTTATTATTGAAGTTCAGAGATAAAACTTATTTACCTCAGGAGTTTCCCTAAATGAGACAGTAAATATAAACATCACCATGAAAATCTTAATAAAGGAATAAAGACATTAAGGGTGTTTATTGGCTGAAATTCGTATTAAAATCTGTTTTCTTTGTGTTGTCCAACGTATATATGTAAAGTCTTTATGCATAGTATATATTTTGAAAAGGGGAAAAACAATAAATCGTTGTATGAACGCTGTAATATTGAAATAATTTTCGGTTAAAAACGCGCAAAGGTCATGTGACAATCAGGAAGAACGCAGCATCTCATTTCTCACAGAAGGTGTTCCCTGTTCTTGTGGTCTCCCGAGTTTGTTCTTCCGAGGACACCTGGCAAGACCAGTCTTTACAAGAACGCAAGTCCGTTCTCTGTGTTATTGGAATTGAGAAACAGCGAAGGACTTAAATACAAGGGATATGATACGACTGATTACATACAGGGTAGGAACACAGGTGAGACTCGTGGAACATTAACAAACGGCGGGAACTAGAACAAAGGGATCACGTGATACATATAAACACACATGGAGCATGGAAACATGGACGAAGATAACATGACACAATACGGGAGTCTGACACTAACATACACTAACATATTTGAAAAAGTATATTTTGGACTGACAGTTCATTCAGTTCAACTATATTTGAGCTTTTCAGGAAAACACAGTTGGAACGATAACAGCAGATAACTGTCTGACTGTGTGTGGGCATTTATGAGTGCACACACACATTCCAGGAAATCAATGAGAAAACCAATTCTGTGGTTTACTTCATTTGGATGGGAAGTGCTGATTCACCATCTGGCAAAGAGGTCTGTGGAATCTCACGTAGGCATCAAATGAAACTTCCTCCATAAATTTAGTACAGCATTTCAGTTCCACTCTACAAAAAAAACGGCAATAGAAAAGTTGCCATTTACATTGGACACACTATCCTGTGGTGGCCACTGATCAGCTTCTAGAGACGAAGCACTCAAATGCAGTAAAAATAGAAGGAGAGCTGCTAAAGAGCTGCTGTGGACAGAGGTCTGATAGAGGTCTCCAGAACATCAGATAAAGCACTATCACTTCCTGAGAACCTTCCAGACCAATCACAGACTCTACAGCCCAAGAATTACACTTTCACACTTACTTCTTCTTCTTCTCTACGAATATTAACAACACACACATTAATTACTCCTTAAATTGTGCAGCTTTTTGATGAGAGGTTCTTTTATTTATTTCAGTGAATTCTGACTAAATTAAATAAAATGAGATGAAAACCACTTGCATTGAATCACTTGGAACCATCAAGATATAAAATGAAAAACAAAAAAAGCAGTGGTTTCAGAAGTTCCAGTGGTTTACGAAGCAATATTTACAATGTTTTTATATATTGTGAATTATAGCTGCATGATATTGGAAAAAAAACTTACGTTGTGATATTTTGAATTTCTGCGATTTATATTGTGATACTTCACAACAAAACTTCAATAGATCTATTTGGAAAAAATATATAATTTTGGATTGATTTGCACTGTAAAAAATCTAAAAATACAGGGAAAACCACCATATGATTGTGAAGGAACTTTCTGTATTTTCATTTTACAGCAATTTTACCCATATTTTCGGTTACGCACTGCATTGTGGGAGCAAGAATCTTGGCGCTAACAGCGTGAGAAGCAAACGCCATTTTTGTACACACACACACCCCTCACTGTATTCAGCCGTCGGAGACGGATACACCTCAAGCTTCTGTGGTGAAAAAATAAGTGTTTGTTATTTTCCATATTTTATAGACCCACAACGTGTTTTTATAGCTTCGTTTTGTTTTTAGCACGTTAGTTACTGTGTTATTCGTTTGTGTGGTTTTGTAGGGGAGTGAGTCAGCATAAAATATAATAAACCAATTACAAGCATAGATAAACACAGTAGAGCAAATTTACAAATGAAGGAGGCTAACAATATTTAGGTACAGGAACGACGTAGGGTGTAAACAAGCATCACTTAGAATACCGGATAAGGAACTAACTAAACACAAGGGCTGTTTCTCAAAACGCATTCTTCAGTGATCTTGCATCCTCGTGTTAAAATAATCAAAAAAGCTGCATAGCCTTCATTGTATAAATGGTTAAATACGATTAATCTTTGTTAAAGCTACAAATGTAATAATTCTTTGCGGCTTAATGCTTTAAACTCGCTTAGAATGTTTACCAAAGACTATTGACCTTACTCTTCAACGCGGAAGTGCGCTCGTTTTTGCGATTGTTTTAGAACTTCCGATTCAGTTGCCTATGAGAGAAATGACTGGGAATAATACATGGCAGAAAACGGTCAAACTACTTGCTCTACAAACAAGCGTTTGCATGATTATACAGACAAAGTAGAATAAGATAATAAGAAAATATCAGTTTGCATCATGAAGCAGGAAAACGAGAAAAAGCAGGAAAAATGAATGGAAGTGAATGAGACAGGAAGTCTCCAGCCAAAATGATTCAAATGGCTGGGCCCGCTCGAACGCGAAGAATAAGGTGAATAGAACACCCAAGACATGTCACTTGTATAGTTTTGAATGGGGAAAAGTGTATGGCGAATCAAGCCCCGCCTACTAGTACAGGGCCAATCATCGATCGCTGCAGACTGACGGAGAAGCTCATGTGTGCTTTTACGACAGTTTGGTGGTCAACAAATACACTGGAATCTCAGCGAATACTTGCTTCACAGACTTAAGAAACATATCCAGATATAGCTTGAAATCTGTACTTTTAAATAAACCAGGTGCAAGTTTTTAATCTGTATGAAACTAACGTGAGGTACAGTCCATCCTGTCAAACGCAAATTACATGACAGCAACTACTCAAGCGCCCACAAACTTGTAAACAAAGAGTTGCTGTCATTTCTGGAGGAGATTCACCTTCAAGACCAAGTTGTGAATTACTTCAGGAGAGCAGCGCGATCAGACAATAATTACCCAGAGGATGATCATGTGCAGAACAGCCATAAATGAGGTTGATGTCATAATCTCGTTACTTTTGAGTGTGCATGTGCATTAGCTCATGCAACCTGAAAATATGTCGATTTTGTTTAATTCAGACATTTAGAAACGAAACCTATGAGACGGTTGTTTTTTATTTTATTGGTGGTTCTAAATATGTAATGTAATCGAAAGCTTGGTAAACAGTTTTGGAGAAATTGATGTTTCCCTATTCAGACAGAATGCCTGAGCATGCTGCCTGAGAAGGGTTTCAAAGATGGCCGCCAAGTGAAATGACTTGCCTTAAAGGGACTTTGAAGTTTACACTGTCACAGGACATAAAAACACACGCAATTGATAAACTTTCACTTTAAACTGAAGTGACTCTAAAAATCTCTGTGTTCTAAACTGTTGTACCTGGTCAACTGAATCACGTCCTGCGATGTGACTATTGCGGATATCGATACTAAAACGATATATTGTGCTCTACTGTTAATATTATAAAACAGTCAAGAGTTCCTAAAAAATATTCACTTCCAGAAAACAAAACAAAACTAAATATTAAACAGCAGAACTGTTTTCAACATTAGCTATGTTTCTATCCTCCTATTTGTATGCACATTTTGCTTATGCGCATAAAAAAACGGTTGATGGAAACGCCATGATGCGCATAAATTAGTCATGTCAGTAGTCATGTCAAAGCAGTTAGTAAATCAGCATACTATCATCTCAAAAACATTGCAAGAATCAGATGCTTTGTTTCCAGTGAAGACTTAGAGAAACTTGTTCATGCTTTTATCAGCAGCAGGGTGGATTACTGTAACGGCCTCCGCACGGGCCTTCCCAAAAACACAGTCAGACAGTTGCAGCTCATCCAGAACGCTGCGGCCAGGATTCTGACCAGAACCAGGAAATCAGAGCACATCACACCTGTCCTCAGGTCTCTACACTGGCTCCCAGTTACATTCAGAATAGATTTTAAAGTACTATTACTTGTCTATAAATCACTAAATGGCCTAGGACCTCAATACATTACAGATATGCTTACTGAATACAAGCCTAATAGATCACTCAGATCTTTAGGATCATATAAACTAGAAATTCCAAGAGTTCAGTCAAAGCAAGGTGAATCGGCTTTCAGCTGCTACCCCCCTCGCTGCTGGAATCAGCTTCCAGAAATGATCAGATGTGCTCCAACATTAGGCACATTCAAATCCAGACTGAAAACACATCTGTTTAGCTGTGCCTTTACTGAATGAGCACTGTGCTACGTGCGACAAATTGCACTTTTACGTTTTTCTCTTCTTTTTCATTCTTTTACAACGTGTTTTAACACATTTTTGTCTGTTTTTATCTGTTTTTTATTATCTGTTTTTATTTTATTTTTTCTTATACTTGTCTCTTTTATTCCTGTTTATGTAAAGCACTTTGAATTGCCACTGTGTATGAAATGTGCTATATAAATAAACTTGCCTTGCCTTGCCTAAATTTTGAAAATGCTCATAAAAAACATATGCGCATAACTGAGTAGAATAAACTTTTTATTCGATAAGAAAAGTTGCGCATAAACTACTATGGAAGCACTTCTACCACACAAATTCCAGTATGCGCATTAAAAAAGGTCATGTGATTCTGTTAAAAGAGATCATGTGATGATATAAATGTGTGTAAATAGACAAACCAGCAGGCTGAGTACATTGTAAACCATCTGAAATGTTGTTTTGGTCATTCTAAAACGCCTTACCATTTCAATATTAGTGTTATTATATTATTAATGACATCCAGAATCAAGAGCGTCTGTGCTCCGCGTCTGAGACCTTCAAACGCCATTGCGCGTTCACTGCGTGTCAGGATTGCCTTCTGAGGCGCAAGTCATTTATTAAAGAAAAGATTGGCGCAGATTCTTCTACTGCAGCAAATTCAGTTTTTACTGTTGATATTTGGCGCCAGTTAGTCAGGAAGTGACGATTTTGTTCGCTTTGACTGGTTGGATGAAAACGCTGCTTTATTCGCACATCTTTTATGCGATTATCCAGTTTTGCACATTAAGTTAATTTGCATTTTTGGATGGAAACATAGCTATTGATGGCAATAATAGTCACCTTAGAGGTTTCTACAGTATATGATATTTTTGCAAAGAAATACATTTTGCTGTTCACTTTTTTTTCTGTGACATTTTTTTCTGTGATCTGTTTTTTGGCATATACATTTTTTTTTTGCAGAGAAAATTTGATACTGTTTTTTTATATATATATATAGAATATACAAACTCAACATCTCAAAAACACTCAAAATGCAGAATGAATCTTGTAAGTTGTAAAAATTTTTTTTTTTTTATATTTATACAGTTTATTATTAGCCCCCTGTTTTTTTCCCCCAATTTCTGTTTAACGGAGAGAAGATTTTTTCAGCACATTTTTAAACATAATAGTTTTAATAACTCATTTCTAACAACTGATTTATTTTATCTTTGCCATGATGACAGTACATAATATTTGACTATATATTTTTCAAGACACTTCTATACAGCTTAAAGTGACATTTAAAGGCTTAACTAGGTTAATTAGGTTAACTAGGCAGGTTAGGGTAATTAGGCAAGTTATTGTATAATGATGGTTTGTTCTGTAGACTATCGAAAAAAAATATATAGCTTAAAGGGGCTAATAATTTTGACCTTAAAATGGCTTAAAATTTAAAAATAAAAATTAAAAACTGCTTCTATTCTAGCCGAAATAAAACAAATAAGACTTTCTCCAGAAGAAAAAAATATATCAGACATACTGTGAAAATTTCCTTGCTCTGTTAAACATTATTTGGCAAATATTTAAAAAAGAAAAAAAATCAAATATGTCATATATATATATATATATATATATATATATATATATATATATATATATATATATATATATATATATATATATATATATATATATATATATATATATATAACTTAATATATACATATAAACATATTATTATTAGTAGTAGTAGTAGTAGTAGTAGTAGTAGTATTACTATTATTATATTATAGTTTTTATTATTATTGTATTATAATTATTTATGTATTTCCTGTTCTGTTTCTCTTCTCACTACCAGACTCACAAAGCAAATCTTAAGGTGGCAAAAAACAAATCCATGACGCTATGAATGTTATCAAGAGAATGCAGAGCGCTTGTCTGATAACCTCTGCATCCTCAAATACAGTGGAGACCCTGCTGTGTTGACAGTCAGTACACATGACAGGCCGGATGAGGAGCCACTGTCCTGTCTGCAGCTGCACCTGTCAGACCAGCCTGATCCAGAACTAGCCACTGACCGCTATACACACTTTATCAGGTCTTACAGTATGTAGACAAGACACTTTCCTCATGGAGAAAAGATGTCACTTCAGCCATCATGCAGAAAACGACACAGACAAGACGAACTGACTTGAATGTCCAGCTGGGAATTTGTCAGCTTTTCCTCGTCTTGTAGTTCAACTGTGAAACATTCTGCAGTGTTTTATATGTAGAAAAAAGATCATGAAGAGTGCTCTGTGTTACACAGCACCATTAAATCCCACCTCACCTCCATAAAGAGCTTTATGAGAGGCAGATGTCATTTGCTAAGCAGAATCAAAGCTGAACAAATTGTGAAATTAGTCTTATAATAACAAATGTGAGAATAATAATCTAAACAGCTGTCAAATGGCCCAGAGTCTTCATCAAAACACCTAATTTCTATGCTAGTGCAGGGACATGATCCTCCACAAGGCACATTTTCAGTCAGATTGCTCAGTTCTGGCGACTTCAGCAGCAGTATATTTAGATTTTCTTTGAATTTTGTTTTTATAATTAGAGTACCTGAGAATACAAGTTCACTAGTGTATTACTAGCCTATTATATTTATGAGGTTTATTTAAGCTCTGACTATGCAATTCAAATTGCAACAAAATCTAATTTTAAATACATATTATATATTTTTATATCAGAATCAGAATAATTTTTATTGTCAATGTACACTACCTGACAAAAGTCTTGTCGCCTATCCAAGTTTTAGAAACAACAAATAATAACTTGACTTCTAGTTGATCATTTGGTATCAGAAGTGGCTTATATGAAAGGCAAAGGCCTCTAGATTAGGCTTATTTTACCAAAATAAAATATGATCATGCCTTGATTATTAAATATTTAATTAGGACAGTAAGGTCTGACTTTGTTTAGACAAAAGTCTTGTCACTAAACAGAATACTGTACAGTATAGAATATAAAGTCATGGTGCAGTGGAAAAAAAATAATATTGTATATGACTCCCATGAGCTTGGAGGACTGCATCCAAACATCTCTGCAATGACTCAAATAACTTATTAATAAAGTCATCTGGAATGGCAAAGAAAGCGTTCTTGCAGAACTCCTAGAGTTCATCAAGATTCTTTGGATTCATCTTCAAAGCCTCCTCCTTCATCTTACCCCAGACATCCTCAAAAATGTTCATGTCTGGTGACTGGGCTGGCCAATCCTGGAGCACCATCTTTGCTATCAGAAACTTTGATGTGAAGGCTGAAGTATGAGAAGGAGCGCAGTCCTAAAGTTATCATTTTAACTGGGCTACTGGGCTTTAAGTATGAATAGGGTTATAAAGGGCACCTATGATGAAAATCATCTTTTGTAAGTTGTTTGGACAGAACTGTGTGTAGGTACAATATAGTGTGTCCTCAGTCATATTGGAGTAATAGAAACAATAAGTCTCTTTTTAAATTTATGTCAGATGTTATTGAACATACTTCCCAAACTGCTTTTTGATTGGTCAGAATTGACGTGGAGGAAAATGCCAATGGAACTCCCGCAAATAAACAAACTAGCAGACACAAAATGTCACTTTTGACTGTGAAGCGACTGTGCTGGCTGATTGTATCCCTGGTCATAGTATACAATACAACTTGTATACCTCACTTTAGACAAACTATACATTTCGAGAATGAAATGTGGCTGGAAAACAATGTTTTAATGCACTGGAAATGGCAAAGGCGCATCGCAAGTCACTTCAGGAGAAGGCATTAATTAATTTAGCTAAACTGCAACATGGTCATTTTCCAGGAATATTACCAACGATCCATCAGGTAATGTTTTTTCCTCTCTCTCTCGGTTTAAAATGGTTGGTCAAGGGCTGTTAACAAATATTTTTCCTCCACACCCCATAAGATGGGACAGCGTATCAGACTTTGGCAGCTGGTTTAGTCTAAAAAGGCATAGTACTTTTTGCGGTTGGGTCTGTTTTAGTTCGGATCATGTTCTCACCACAAATTAACCGCTTCAGGGCTTTTTTGGTCCGCTTTTGGTGCACACTTGAGTGTGATTGCTACATTCACACCTGCCCAAACAAACTGCACAAAAAACGAACTCTAGTGCAATTCAACCAAACTAAATAAGGCAGGAGTGAAAACACCCTTAAAGAATGACTGTTTTAAATAATGGTTTACAAAAAAAAATAAAAAAAATCAAACAAACATAATCCTGTTGCACTACTACACTTGATTTTGGTTTTATTGTTAAAAAAAAAAAAGAAAACATGTTAAATGAAAATCTGAAATATTTTACAGCATACTTCAAAAAAATAAAGATTATGTAGTATCCTTAAATGTTTTATTTAGATTTTTTTTTTTTAAATAAATTGTTCT